>VYZV01044962.1:26061-36162 GCA_013401275.1 Pandion haliaetus
TGACTAGGTACATCCCTCCTCAAAACAAACCAGCTACCCTAACAGTGACCTTAGTAGACTGAAGCCCCCTGAAAATGCAGCCTTATTTCAATATAATGCTACTATCTACTGTATCTTAAACAGCCAAGGATAACCAAGAGCCAAGAAATAAGCCAGGGAGGATCAGCCAAGAGCGGAACTAATTAAACCCAACTTGAAGTCAGACTCTCCGAGTGGTCTGTTAACCACTGAGATTCAGAGAGCAAAAGATGTATCTCTCATTAGTCAACAGGTTCACACTTTTTGTACTTGCATGTTTACAGAATGAGACCAACCACAAGCAGAGACGCAAAACCTATTAAAAAAACTAGGGCAACTTTAGATTGTTGAATGCTTTGAACAGAAAAGTCTCTTGAAAAGTTAACAGAACTTAAGAATCTAGACACCTAGTCATTTTTCAACAGGAATTCTTCCCTGTGGTTTTACGTTTTTCATGTGAGCTGCTACGATCAAAGTTGCTGTAATTAAGTTAACACAAACAGTGGATATGGGCTACTTTGAAAAAGGATCTTTTTATACTTAACAGCTTGATATATTTGAGGCAGGAACTGAAGGAAAGCTGTTGCTCTTTCAGAAGCATTTCAACAGCTCACAGAAGTACACACACCCAGCAGAGAAAGAGAGAAACCAGAACCTCAAGATTGACTTATTTTTCCATCCTGCTGCTTTACTGGGTTTTAAGGCTCAGATTAACACCAAGATTTACATATTTAAAAGAAAAGATCATGCAAATGGTCACAACATACATTCCTCCCATAACTAAAAACAGGAAAGAACACTGCCTACTATTCAGTGGCCTCAGCTTTATCAACACAGGGCTTCATGTTTATGGACCATCAGGGCCCTAGTTTGACATCCTCTCACACTCCAGCAGATCTGCCTATTTAAATAATTCAGGCAATGAAGCCATGGGCACACACAGTTAAGACTGCTAAACCTAGGCAGTCCCTGAATGGTTTGATAGACTGGATGGCATGAAGGGTTCTTGTTACAGAATTTGGCTTTCTCTTGCTGCACACTTCAGGTCTGCGTGAGCCATTATCAAGAAATGTGATGACCCATCTAGATTTCTAGATGAAAAGGTACCTGTGCAGGATTATTACGAACTCTCTTCATCATATAGATAGCGACAGCCTAGCGCTAAAGCAGAAACATTAAGTCCTGCAATTCAGATATGAAGAATTTAAGTATTTATTCTCAGTCAGCTGAGAGGTATTTCTAGCAATTCATGCATTCATTCCAACAGGATTTCTTAAGAATAGGCACAGAATGACAGAAATAACAGAAACTAGACTAAGAATTTCCTATTGGTGCTGACATACCTGCGTGCTTATTACTGCTTTTTGCAGAATTAGACAGCAATATGACTGACTCTTAATATCTGAAGAATATTCCAGTGAACATGCCAACAAAAACAGTGCAAGAAAATTTATGCTACCGGTATTTTTTTTTTTCCCCCCAAGCATCACAATTGGCCTGTGTCAGTTAAGGGCCTGCACAGACACGTGGATGAAAATAGTTGAAAATACAAATAATTTAACCACACCTATCTTTATCAATGCTTTGCATGAGGGCCTATTCTTACGCATCTATGGGACAGAAGCAGAAACACAGTATAGCTCTGTGAAAGCTGGGACATAGTATTTAGGAAATTTTGCCATTTGAATGGATTTTGGCCCTGAAAGCTTGAGAATAGCTGTTTTACACCATTTTTTGAAGAAAAACATCTCTCTCACCCATGTTAAACTTTTCACTGAAAAAAAAACCCCCAAAGAAAATATGACCTTCCACACTGACTAGAAACAAATTCAATGGCTCCACAGCTGAATGATAAACAGCATGTAGTTTGCAAACTACTCACCTAAGTATCACATAATTGTCCAATATCATGTTACTTAGATTCCTCACATGTAATATGGAGATCTAGCTTAATGAAGGTAGAACTGCAAACCAAAACTCAGCATAAATCTCTATATTTTATTTTATTTATTCCCCTCAGCCATTTGTCTCTATCCCTAGTGTACCAATACTATTGCTGTAGGTTACACTGTACTATAGACATACTCATTTTAAAACCCACACCAGAGCACTTCAGAGACCCTGTTTAAAACACAGCCATGCAGGAACTGCACGGCCAAGCTGAAGAAGCACTACAGTTCAACCAGGGAGTAAAGGGAAGTAGGAGCATTGCAAACTATCGTTACCATCACAGAAACTTTAAGATTCAACTCTTTAGAAAAGATTTTGCACTCACTTCATTCTGGCATAATGCTGCTTCTGCTTCAGTGGAGGCTGCTGAGAAACTCGTCATAACAATGGAAAAGGAAAGAAGAAAAAAGACACACCACCACCACCCCCCCCCGGTAATTCCAGCTTTCAAGCTAGCTTGAAACCTGGATAAAAGTATCTCAACTTCCTGACAGAGATCTAAAAATTGGCAATTGTGGTGCATTTTCCAGATCTTTACAATAAACTCCCTTCATTTTCACAAACTGCAGAAGGAGCCTAGAAGTTACATTCTCTTGGGAGTTCCTAGAGTTTCTGAATCATGCCTTTAAGTTCCAAGACTTCCTGCTGGCTTTTCTAAAAGCATTTTTTGTTTTAAGAGCTAAATCACAACAAAGGAATTACACTGCATGTACCAAAATAAATCCATCAGGATAGAGAGATAAGCAGGCACCAGCTTGAATCATTCAGCTGAAAATTTTGTTAATGATCTACACTTCAGGAAGCAACTTCCATGCATTACTTTCCTCTTGTTGCTTCTCTACGACTGGGACCAGTGCAGACAGGTGTTTCTAAAGAGCTCCCTCTCTTCCCTCAGAAGTTGATAAAGTTGATTGAAATCAAACAAGCTACTGCTGCCTTTGGCTGTCTACAACAGGGTTTTCCTCATCGTTGCTGAACCACGGGTGTACATTAATGATGGGGAAGAAGTAGCAGATTTCTTAAGGAACTCCACTCACCAGGGCTCGGATCTGGACTCAGGCAGCCATGTGGGGGTGGCAACAGCCCAGCTGAGCTGCACACCACAGCTCAGCTCTCTGAACAGAAGAGCTGGTCTGCTCCTGCGCTGCAATTAAACTGTATGGCCAACAGACAAAAGTTCCCTGTTTAACTGGTAAAGTATCTGGTCCAGCATTTACAACCTAGATCAGACATTCCCAAAGAGTAGCATACCCTGAATTATTTGTATGCTATTCTTGATATAAGATACACATCTCTAGCTTCCAAATCTGTCCAAGCAGAGGCTTTCATCCAGCCTGCAGGAATTTATACCTCCTGCCAACAGAACATACACTTCCAGATTAGAATGCGAAAAGAAAGAGAGAACTACACTGATGAATGATGGGAAAAACTAGGGAGCTGAGACCAAAGGTAGATGATGTTGTGCAGCTGGGATACAAGTTTGGGATAAGAACACAAAAAAATACGTAACTTGGGTATTACTGCAGATGTGACCCATAAAAATTATGAAGTTAAAAAATATTTTTAAATGAACACTATCTATAAACCTACACATGCACTTACCATTAATTCCACCTAGTTTAGGGGTATTAAAGCCTCCAGGTACTGGATGTTCTCAGCTTATGTCATCATACACAGGCAATTAATTAGTTCAGAGTCCAAACTGGAAACACCCTACTTAGCTTTTNAAAAAAAAAAGCTAATATTCAAAAGATGTCATGTTTTTTTGAATCACTTAAAAGAAACACTCCAAAATAAAGAGAGATATATAGTCAGAAAACAAAATGCCACTGATTCAACTACTGAAACAAAAACAATCAGACCTACATTTTATTCTAGACGCCCATTACAGATTTATTAAGGGGAAAAAAAGATGTCAAAAACTATTAGTTTCTGATGGGCAGGAACTAAAATGCTTGGCCAAGTTTTCATTTTGACACCCTACACAACCTCAAAGTCATGAGATTAAAGAAATCGAAGATTTTGGTCCAAACCACTAGCTGACATACACCAAGCGTGAGATGGTAAGGGAAATGTCCTGGCCTTTCCCCTAAAGCTATGCAATGGGAAAAGAACAAAAAGGTCTTTTAAGCATGACTAGGTTTAGAGCTTCTGTTATTCCTCTACCTCTTCCATTCTTCTGAAATAATCCACTCTTACACCATGTTGCATGCTTCCCCAGTACTAATTGCCTTCAACACATAATACAGTCCAGAAATAACTCAGATGTAAGAACAATGTAAGAACTTTACACACCTTTCTCAATTAGAATTTAAACAATGCCACATGATTACATTAATTTAAACATATCTTTTCTTTTCTTCATCTAATGCATTTGTGATATGCTGATGCCTGTGGTGATGACAGCATCAATTTCAAGACTCAAGGAAAAGGCATACACCAGTCCCTTCAAAACACTTCAAAAGAATGATTTTGCTACCAAAACAGGACACAAATTACAAACATTACCAGCAAAGCAAGCTGTGTATGAAGTCTTACTGAAAAAAATGAGAAAACTGAGGAGATGATAAAAACATCATCCAATAGTTTTAGAAATACTTCTAAAGGCTAAGAGTAAGTATAAAATTGTAAAGAAGAAGTTTCAAATTGCTGATTTTCTTAAATATGCTTCAACTTCCTATTTTTAAGCTCAGAACTTTTTGTATCGAGACCATGCCAGCAAGATTATCCATGGCACTTTCTCTATATGTTGTCCTTATGCTTCTGTAGTCATGAAAGCCGTGGCCTTCAGATGCTAAAACTCACACCATAGATCTCAGATGCTAAACCCAGTACCTTTGCTATCATTCACTGCTTGCACAAGTTTAGCTGCAGGCCACCTGACTATAAGGAAAAGCTGTCAAGCACACTAAGTACCAAGCAGAGAGGACTAACAGCAGTGATGAGGTTACTGATGGTGCTTAACTTTGATTTGGTTTAAATATTACCAGAGAAAATACAGCTTTTTGGAAGGCTACTTGTCTAGAATAAGGAATCACTAGTGTATTAAAACCACCAGAAGAGATCACATTTATAAATCAGATAATGAAGGGAAGTAACCCGCCTTCAGTCCAAACTACCCTGGGCTCAGTATTTGTTATCTTCTTGCTTGGTCTGGGGACTTCCCGATTTACTTAAAAACAGCCTTCCACTTTGTAGGTGCAACAACCAAGAGCAAAGCCCAAAGGCTTCTGTTCCTTCCAGCAGCTTAATTACTAATGACTGGAGAAGAGTCTACACTAGAAAAAAGTAAGCATAAGACAAGCTTTTCCCTTGATTCCACAGCTCATTGTCTGAAAAATCTAGTCTGCAACCTGGAAACAGCACCACAACATCAAATCAGGATTTTTAGCTTCCTGTTTTGCACTAACCCAAATAATCATAACAACAGTGACTCACTGATTTTCAAGTTAAACTATATCCCTTTATCATAAACCATCTGTTTAATCTTTAGTCCTGGAAACTTTTATGTGCATTTATCTACTCCAATGAAAATAAATTAAAAAAAAAAAAAAAAATCAAAAACATTGCCACAGACATGGAAAATGAGATAACATTCATGGAAATATTCTGAAGTTATGCATAGGCTCACCTTAAATCTTTTATCCTGCAGGACTTTCTTAATGGCCACAAGCTCTCCTGAATCACAGAGTTTGGCTTGATACACAACACCAAAAGATCCATTTCCAATCACCTTGGTGTCTGTGTAGCTAACTTCTTGTGGTCGGTCCGGACCTTGTCCGGGAGTTGCCACTACTGTAGTCACTTTGCTGCCATCTTTGTCTCCTGGGAATAAAGAGATACACAAATAATCAAAATACATGCATGAACAAGACAACCAACAAGACTGAAACAGAAGAGGGTAAGGCAAAGATTTAAATCAGCATGTGTATTTCAATATTATAGAGAAAAATAAACAACCCTGACAAAATGCAAAGAAAACACTGAATATATTTCAGTAAAAAAAAAACCACTAAGTGGTGACAATTTTTCATCTAGATTATTGCTAACAAAAATATTCCCTTTTCAGGAGCAAATAGCTCAGCAATAAAGTATGATGCATGAGGAAGAAAAGTACTTATTTATACATCTGATTAACGTAAGTGGTATTAAAAATAGTGTTGTTTGTATTACCAAAACGAAGCATTTCCCCATATTTTCCTGCAACTGAAGAAACCAAATCGTCAATATAGCCTGCAGTCCAGTACTCTGTCCTTTACAGGAATGTATCTGGCAACAAAAACTAGGAAGTACTGAAAAAGGTACAAATCCACCTACATGTAAAGCTTCAGCTTGCATGCATTAGGAAGCAAAACCTTTGTTAAAGCTGACTGTGTGCACCTGAAGTCAAACCTAGACTGCATCAAAGGGCACAGTTCTGCTCCTCCCTCCTTTTTTCCATGCCCAGATTTCCTTAAAAAGAAGGGAGGCACTCACTGGGGCAGGGAGAGGAAAGGGAAGAAGGATGGCAATGGCATGCACTTATCTTGCATCTTGACATGAATCAGAACACAGATAGGGATGTGCATTTGGGATGCAAGATGGCAGTGGATGCTGCACAGGTGAAGGTGCTTTGGTGCAGATGCAGCAGCTGCGGGTTTCAGCAGTCTGCAGCCAAGCACACATGCACTTTCCCAGCCACTTTCCCATCAAAAGACAAAGCCGCTATTACCTACTCAGCACCACTGTTATCACCAAGGGTGTTCACACTTGTTCAAAGTCTGATTTTGTTTGTAATAGGGCTGTAGTTTTAGGCATTTTGTAAGCACACACTGGGCATTTATTGCCCTTTAGTTACAATGGCTCAGGTTACAGAATCGAATAGGGCTGCAAGGAAAAACGGAATCTGCTGTTCCAAGGCAGTCACTGCAACTCTACAGAAACTGCACTCAAGAGATGCTCATCACATCTGCTTATTAAGAAACTTTCCTTCCACAACTTCCCCAGGGAGTCTCTGCCAGTCCTTCACTACTTATGCATTTAGAAAGGTTTTTCTAACAGGTAGCTCGCATCACCTTTCGTGCAGCTTAGGTGAATTGCTCCTTGTTCTGCTCTCAGAAGGCATGGAAAGTGGCGCAGCCCACCCCTTCCCTCTTTCCCCCCACTACCCCCCTTCAAATATGTGAGGGTCTATTCCAAAAAAAGTCATCATGATGGAGAAGTTGCTTCTCTTTGGGGGACCTCTCCCCTTACTGCTAAAAATTTTGCAGGTATGGTACCCAAAACTAGACCCTGCAGAGGAAGCTTCTCAGCTCTACCCAGCATGCTGGCAACTTCTCATGTCCGACTTACAACACACTTGTTTGTACAGCCCAGCACGTTTGCAGCTTGTGCAATGCTGCAACCTGGTTGACTCACAACCAGTTTGTGTACCGAACTCTACTCTGCAGAGCTGCCACTTGTCCAGTCCAGTCCTTGCCCACTTTACACTTACACACCTGATTACTCTTATCAAAGCCTAGTATTCTGCATTTATCCTGGCTGAACCACATCCAAGGTTACTTAACACTCTTTTGCCAGCCTGTCACATCATTCAAGCACAGAGTTGCCACCAGAAGGAGATCCATTTCAGGATACTATGTGAAGTTTATCTAACAAATTGGTGAAAACCAGTGAAACCTGTGAGACTGCTTAAAGACTCTGCAAAAAAAACATTAAATATCTCATCCTCATTTTATCTTGAGCCTCTTGTTATGCTCAAATGAAATAACCAAACCATTTTGTATGCCTTTCAGGGGATTTCCAGTAGCCCATGGTTTTCCTAGGCTTCTCTTAAGAAAATTAGTTTGAAAAACTTCAGTCAAGATATGCACATCTACTACCACGACTTCTTCTATACCTGCACGATCCAGAAGAAAAGTAGGTTGGCTTGGCATGATTTGCTCCTGAAAAACCCACATTAACTGTTACTCATAATCTCTTATGTTACCTTTTAGGTTCTTACAAATTGTTTGCTTTTATGCATCAAACTACTCCTCAAAACAAATGAACAAATTAAAAATAAATAAAGCACATTAGTGCTAAGGGTGCCAATTACTTGCCAAGCAATACACAGAAGGTATAGCCCGTCCTCAAAATATTCATGAGAAGGTGAGATGCAAATTTACACATTTGAAGAGAAAACAGAGAACAACAACAACAAAAAAGGAAAAACAGAAAGAGAGATGAATGTCTGCTCAGAGAGCGAGGAGAGCATAAACAGAAGCAGACTAACGCTGCATGGAAAATTCACCCTCCTCTTTGATAACTAAGAAATAAATGGAAGGAAGCCAGGAAAAGAAAGAAACCCTTTTTTTGGTAAACAAGTTGAAAGTGTAATTCTGACAGCAGCCCTGCATTTTACTTGCCCAACTAGTCTAAGATTAGCATTCTAACTCAGCACATATAAACAGATGACATCTGCTTTACTGCAACAATCCTCATCATGCAAAAGGTAATCCCCTACTTGCCCACTTTCGGGGGGGCTTTGGTTTTGGGTTTTTTTTTTTGGCCTTGGTCACAAGGCCAGAGTATCGAGATTACTGTTAATGAGGTTTGTTCCTTGCTTTCCCCAAAATCAAGACTACTGAAGTCTTAGAGGTAAAAAAAAAATGTCCCTGGCAATACTGGTTGAGATTTGAAGTACTTGGCATCAAGAGAGCTGCTCTAAGGACATTCTTCAGAGCTACAATTCCCTTAGGGGTCTCCTTGACCACAAAAGCAAACCCTGAATTTCAGGCCATGTCAGGTGGTTCTTCCCAACATGGTGCTGCAGCAACCTGGCCAGCTTCTCCAGAGCTCAAATGAGAAACCAGTCAGCTTTACACACTTTCCTTTAAGTCCATGGGAAAACAGCTCCCAACTACATTTGTTAAAATCTTCAGTGCTTAAAAGCCTAAGCACTGACACTTTAATTAGCTACACCAAGTATTACCTTGTTTCTTTACCAGAATCTTACAGAGCATTAAGCCTCCTAGGTATTTCTCCCAATTTCCTTCTTTCAACAAACAACAGCTTTTGCAAACCCATCCACAAAAGACACCATAAGGACTCCAACCTTTCAAAAAACAAGCCTGTTAAAGAGTTTCAGTTATATACCATTACAGAATACTTGAACCTGAGGGACTATAGGGGTAAAATTCACCTTGCACCTTTGACAGTTTTGATCTCGAAGAGTAAAATACCTCGCTGCTTTTCGAAGTATACAAATAATATGTATTTGTACCACAGCAACATCCAGGGGCCCCAAGCCCATTTTGCCACTCTCTGCATTACATAGATATATGTGCTGTTCAGAAGACCACACACAGTTCAGAATGGTTATCCCAATTTTTATCGTCTGGACAGCAAGAGTTGACTTACCAGCCGAACAGCATATAAAGGAATTCACTAAATAGCTCTGGAAAATAACGGTTTTAGCCTCAGCATGACAAAAGATAGTGGAGAGGGAAAAAACCCTTCCCAGCCATCTTCAGTACCTCCAAATTGAGAACCCTAACAGCAAACACCAATACGCATTGTAACACAGCAAGTCTTAATAAGAAGCCTAGACAGTTTTCATCTCATCTCTTTCACCTCTTATTTTGTTTCAGGCTGTCAGACTTAGTGGCCCCAGTGGATAAGCAGGCATTGTCAAACACACAATACTCTCGACACCTTCAATTGTAGGTCTACAATAGAACTAGAACATTAAATTGAAAAACTAAGGAAGGAAGGAAGGACCAAAAACCAAAATACTGAACAGCTCTTACAGCACAACTCACATCAGAAGAGTCACTAGTATTTGTCCAGAAGCTGCTTTCTGGGTTCAATGGCAATATGACCTAGCTTTACTGTAACAAAAGAGCAGACTGATGTGACTGTAGAGCTATCATTTAGGCAACCCACCTTTATAACACCCAGGACAGAAGCACAAGTAAAAATAAAAAGCTATCACTCTGTAATACACTTGTATTTGCACTTGGTACGTTTCATGCAAATGCTTAAAGCACTTCCCCACATCGTTTTCATGTTTAACATCCATGACGTGGTATTTGGGGGTGTTTTTTGACGAAGAGGTTATTCCAGAAGTCTGATATGCAACTGAAAACAAAATCCAGACATTTTAATTCCCAA
>VYZV01044963.1:13164-27016 GCA_013401275.1 Pandion haliaetus
TAGACAGACTCCTTAGATGTGACACAATAGCTCCTCCCTTGAGCAGCAAACTCATGCTGGGCAGCGCTCCAGTCTTACCTTCTGCAGGTTGATGGTGCTAACGTGTAATTTCTTCATGGGGCCTGTTTCCACAGGACCACTGGCCAAAGTTTCTCCCTGGTTGCTTCTCAACATTCGGTGCTGATAAATCAGGGGATCCTCCTCTTCATCAGCAAGAGTATAGCCCTACAATAAATGGCCTACAATGAAGATCATACCCACACATACAAAAGCAATTTTCTACAAGCCAAATGGATGATAAAGTCAGAGAACTATCCAATCTCACAGCAAAATTTGTGAGGCAAACAACCATGTTTCATTATAATAATTACACCTGATAAACCAGAGAACTCAAATGATATTCCTTTCCTATTCAAGGTAACTGGTAAGAAATCTTAGCCCCTAGTATTAAAAGCCAAAATAATACACCTTAAAACAAGCACTCTTTCCTGTTTGACTCACTAGTAAGCCCAGAACAGCAGTGTGCTACTTTTTCCACACTAATCTAATTGCAAAGCAGTTACTGAGTTTTTGAAATGTGGGACATACTACAGAAAATGCCGAGATAACAAGGTCTCCTTAAGACCTGAAACTATGGAAAAAAATAAGGTAAATCCACATTTAAGAACTACTGAGAAAAAAAAAGCAATGACACTAGCTACAAGTCTAAGTTCTTACCTAGAACTTGCAGTGATTTTTCTATAGGACAGTATTTTTCCCAATGCAATCTCAAAGTCTCCTTAAAAGCTGTACTTAACACACAAATACAGCAACAACCATTCTTCATTTTATGAGTAACCCAAAGTGAAGTTTCCAGCTACATCTTTTTCAACATGAAAACATCCCCAAAGTGCCCTTATGCAAAAAACTATATACTTGTCAACTCACCTTTACAATTCTGCAGATAAGAACATCATAGCGTTGATGGTTAATTCTGTGTCGCACCAGAACTTTGTTTACCATCGGGATAAAAATCTGGTACTGTACAGGAGAATGCATCAAAAGCTAGTTACTCAGTCTCACCAAAAGCAGCAAAATTCCACCTTTGTTTCATTGATCTTATAAGAAACCAATTCTGAAAGTTTGATTTCAGTAACTCCCGATTCCAGAAACAACTAAGGGAAGAAAAATCTGTCTTCTTTAAAATGCAGAATGAGTGCATTACAAATATTCAACTTTAAAGCCTTAATCTTTGAGACAGTCCCTCCTTCTACGAGCTTTCAAGCCTAAGAAGAATATTACCTTCTTTCCCAGCTGGAACACCAGGGAGGAGAGGGTGTCCATTGCAGTTGTTCGTAGCTCAGGGCTCTGATCTAGTGTTCGCACAATGGGATGAATAATCCGTGAAGCATAATCAGTGAAATCCAGGGACTCTGTCAAGCGGTCCACTGTTTCTAGAGCAGCTCTAAAGTCAGAACAGAAAGAAGGGAGGACTTATCTCTCGTGGTATAAGACAGAAGAAATGAGATGTAAAAATACGTAAGTGATTCATGCTCAGTCCTCCTAGGCATCAACACTAATAGGAAAAACAGGTCTCCAGAACTCTTGTTAATGCAGCTAGTACTTGCAGGACAGCTTGCAAGTTGCAGTGACTAAAATACTGGCAGGTGAGAACCAGAAAATAATAGCCTATTCCCAAGAAAAGCTAGTAACAGTGATGACGCCCAACCAAAAATAACCTTCCATAATAATTTAACAGAGAAAACCCAGGGAAAGAACTAAGTGGTATTTCATTCTGCATGCAGCTAGGACAGCCACTGCAGAACTTGGATATCACCGACAGGAAAAAAAAAAAAAAAAAAAAAAAAAAAGAGAGACTGCAAAGCCACCAACACTTACTTGCGAGCCACTACTGGGACATCTGGGGCATCAAATAGCTTTACAATGGGAGGTAGTAACAAATGAAGGTAATCATCCAGGTTTGCTCCAAAGAGCTGAATCGCATTCAATAGCTGGAGGGAAAAATGACCCAATGTGACTCAAAGTTAGGAAAGAGATGCATTCTAAATCAGTCAGTATCCAGTGAAAAGTTGCTTCAACGCTGCACTTTAAACAAAGCACTGTCTGCATCATTTCACACCAAGCCACTACTGAACAGCACCTATCCCATTTGCTTGTGACACACAAGCAAGAAGCCCGGCTGGAGCATTGCACATTGGGCACGCAACTGCCTTGGCGCTGCCCAGATCAACCCAGCTGCTGCAGCTTCCCACTCACCTTGACAGAGACAATGCGACTCTGACTACTGTCATGCATGAAGACCCGTAACATGTGAGGAATGAGCTGAGGCAGATAAAGTTTGAATTCACCTCCTAGAGCTACCACAATTTGCTCAATAAGTAGGATAATTGTACTCTGTATGGAATTGTTCATGACCCAGAAGTCCTACAAAGAAAAAAAAAAAAAAAAAGGACAAGGGGGGAATTAAACAGTTCTTCAACTGAGCTATACCAGTTACAGGAAAAGCAAACTGTAGGACACAGTCGCTAGATAAATTCAAGATTGCAGGGAGGGACTACACATCCCTTGTAGACTAATACAAATTGTCAGTTTTGGTCTCTTTTTAAAACAGTCTGTGCCTTCAGTATATAACTGTTAAAAAACATCCTCTAGGCAACCAATTTTTCCTAATCCTTCTAAGCGTTTGCAAACAGTAAGTGAAAATGGAGTGAAACGCCACCTATTTACAAACTCCAAACACCTCTTGCTAAAACTATGTTTTTGACAGTAATAAGTGCACAAAATGCAAGCACTCAAAAGAACTAAGGCACTTAGCAGAATCTAAGAGCTACTCTTATTGCAGTTACTAGCAATAATGTATATTAATGTTTCAAATACATGTTATTTCAAAATACAATTATTACTTCAAATGCATGGAATTCTGCGCTTCATATGAATCTACAAAGTAATTGATACATTTGATAATGACAGAAACACTATCCATCTTTTCTGACAGTAAAATCTTGGCTTAAAGATTGTACTCACTCTCATCAAGGTGACAATTTCATCCATATAGGGCCGAATATGACTTCTCACAAAGGACACCAACATCCCTAGCTGCTGGAACAGGAACTGGAAGGAAGAAATGTGTAACAATCAATGTAGCTTATTCAAACATCAAAGCAACACTGGATAACGATGTTTCACAGGCCAATTGCAAGCTCATTTACCAAACAAATAGCATGCATAGCTCCTATATACTCAAAAACTGGGGCTAAATTCTTGGTTGCTTCAGCTCAGTGGTTTGGGTTTTTGGGGGTTGGGCGCAGTTTTGGGTTTTTTAGTTGGGTTCTCCCCACTCCCCAACTTGGATCAAAAATTTTATGAGCTCAAAGCCTTAGACAGGCAAGCATACAAATAGGGGTTTATAATGTGTCAGCAGATTTATAAAGTGACAGAACAGACTTGCAAGCACAAACCTAAACTACAGAGCTTTGTAATTTAGGTTTGAAGGATGCTTCCAAAAATTTAGCCCCTAATCTTTCCTCCTGTCTGTAAACCAAACTGCCACACATTTTATGATAATCTTTCTGTACTCTTTCCCATCCCCACCAAGATATATTGGTGAAAAGTTACTGGGGAAGAGAGTTTGGTCCTTGCCAGAAATATCACATTTTTTGGAAAGATGGTTGATTGTACCACAGAAGAATTTTGACTGAGACAATTTTATTTGGATATACTATGACAGTTTTGCAATTCCTTTTGCCCCAATACAGTCTTATGCACTCACTCATGACAATGAATTTACTTTTGAGATTATTATGAAATAATGTGGGTTAAATTGCTTTGTCCACAAAATAAATGTAGTCTTTTTTCCTCTAGGAAAATAGGAAAATGTAAGTTATCATATATTAAATTTCAATTCTTCATGCAGTATTTGAAGACCATAGTGACAAAATACAAAGTGGAGCTCAGAAAGATAACCGATCTTTATGACAACTAAGTAAGAAATAACATCAGCTTCTTTAGTGAGACCAGTCCACCTACATTTACCAAAGATGAACCCTGAGCTCCTGTACTGTGCCTTTTTTTGGTGTTGTGAGAGGATGCTTACATATAGGACAAGGACCTGCCTCCTTTAGGCTTTAGTGTCACGCGTACCCACCTCAGCTCTTCTCCCCAGTACACTTTCACCATCTTCTTTTACCTGAAAATTTTTAAACAGAGTGTGCACAACTGCATAGCTTTCAAGCAAGTTAGATCAGTCAGGTCTAGGAGTTCGGCCAACCCAGGCGTGTGAGATGTTTTCCTTCCAATCTGAGTAGTAGTTCAGTCTGGGAGAAAACAGTGGTTCTATAGCAGGGTTGGGATTCTGCTAAGGGAGCACCCATCCCACCTATAAAACACAGTACCAATAACTAGCACCAAACTGCCCTTCCCACCCCAGAGATTATCTTCAGCTGCCTGAGGAAAAGGCTTGGCAAACAGAAGCCATCTCTGGTTAGATGAACCTTAAGCCCATTATTATCTTCACACAATTCTTGTTTCCTTCTAAAACTGTAACTTAAGTGGGAAGGAAGAGAAAGCATTGCTGTGGAATCACCACCCACGCTGCTCTGAATGTTAGCAGACTGTAGCAAATTGAATTTTCCTTGATGAGGCAAAGTACATCATTGCATCAGAAATTTAAAGAATCTACCTCTATTATTTAATAATACTGTTTGCAATAGTACATTAATGCAGAGATCACTGAAAGCTCTGGAAGCTGCACAGGCTGTTTTCCTGAACAAGACCATCTTGATAAAAAAACAGAATCAAAATACTGGCCTTCTAAGGATTATGCTCAGAAGCAGCTGTTTCAATAAGAAGCAGAAAAATTATTTCCAGTGGATATTCTACAAAATGCTTACAGGAGAGAAAAAGCAAAGCTGAACCTCACTTCTGCAGCATGCTTGGCAGCAACACATAGCATAGCAATGCCCAAAGCCAGTTGCATTCTCTTTTAAAAAATGGATTCTTATTTTAGGGCAGTGGAACAGGAAGGAAAGAGGAGTGGTCCCCTAGTACACTCACCTCTCTGATGGCACCATCACAAACCCGTATTACATTAAGGAACGTTGGCATGACCTGGGGCAGGAATTGCACACACTTCAGCCCAAGAGATTTGAAAATAAAGGTGATAGCCTGAACTACCATAGTGTGGTGTTGGGACAAGGATTGGTCTCGGAAAATTCTCATCAATGCCACCATAGAGACAGCTGGATAGAACTCATCCAGAGGGAGGTTTCCCATGTTCACCAACATCTCACTGGTACTGTAGTCCGCTAGGAGAAAGAAGGTAGTGTCATAAGCTGCATGTTAAATGGTCTTGAATACCAGTTCAGGAGCACCCAAATATTAGGTGAAAACATGTACGCTAATAATTTATTAAGAGGAGACAAACTGGTAACAACAAAACAACAACAAAACCAAACCAACCAACCAAACAAAATCAAGACCTGTTTGTAGATCACAAAGCTATTCGCTTGAAATAAATTCAGATGCTTACAAGAATCCTGGCTGGATTTGGACTCCGAGAGGCTGACGGCTGAAGCATCTCGTGACTGATCGATCATGCCAATGTTCACTTTGTGTTTGTAAGGGTCCAAAGCACCCAGCAACCCTAACACACGAATAGCCTGATAAGACAGAAACAAAAAGAAAATTCATCAGAACTTCATTACTAAGGCAAAAGTCAACTCACGAACCTGCATGTTTGGAAAGGTCCTGAGGATTAACGAGAGAAGATCTCAAACTAACGTGACTAACTGGAAAAAACATCAGTGCTTTCCTTTCAACTGCTGGAGGCCATTTCACTGACTCAACACTTTCGCCTCTTAAATCTGCTTATTGTCTTTCTATCAGCCACAACAATGATCTTTCACCTCCCTCCCCACCCTGAATCTATGCAGACGTATTTATTTGACAGCTCTCTCCCCAAAAAACTTTTAGAAATGGTTGTGCGATAGCTTCATGTTCATACCTCTCTACGGGTGCCCTGGTTCTGCTCAGTCTTCAGGAAGTTCAGAAGCACCTCCAGCAAAGTTGGGTACTTCCTGTATGGTTCCACCACATAACCAGTGCTGGCCACAAGCTGTCCCAGTGTCCAAAGAGCCACCTGGAAAGATCAAGACCAGAGAAGATTAGTTTTGACCCCAAAATTTATTATGTCTCCTGATCCATCAGTCATTCAACTTCTGTAAAGTTTTTTTGAGCATTTTTGCATCACACTGCAAACCACAGTCCATGGTTTGAAAGCCTCTATAAAGAGTGTTTCTTAATAAGCAATAGTGAAGAAAGTGATAATCAATTTGTTAGACTCTGACTGCCAAAATTGCCCTCACTCAGAGATACAATTCAAATAGGCATTCAATTCAGTGGGTCCAAGCTTTCCAATAAAAACTGCTTCCTTTTTTTTCCCTTTCTTCTTCTTTTCCTTTAACAACTCTGTATAATGTCACAACAGACATGCACTGCAATCCCTCACCTGTGCGCCACAAGCGTGACTGTACACTCCACAAGAGAGACTAAAGTGATTTAAACGTTCATTTTAGCAGCTATGATGGGACACATGGATATTTCGTTACAGCTTTGGTCACAGCGGATGGCAAGTTTAATGCAGTTGTCACTTACTTGTCTTTTAGCCAGCAGGGAGGAGTCCTGTAGCATGTCCATAATTATAATGAAGAGCTCATCCACCCACTTCCTCATTTCCAGCCCACTGACCTATTGAAACACAAAAATCGAAGTCCTTCATCTAGCATTACCAAAAGCTTAACAACTGACAAGCACGGCAAAGAAGTACCTGCAGTATCCCTACCTGTGCAAGCTCCCCTATGGTAGCTAGGACGTTGTTAATCACCCCTGGATTTGGATCTGGATCAGGATCTTTCAGTTTCACAATCAGTGCCTGGTAAGTGACAGAGGAACAAATTACAATGTGTTTAGAAGACTCATTGCTGTAGATACAGTACTCAAAATTACCCTTCCTTTTGCTTACATCTGAAATTGATTCCACAGGGGATCAATATGCATCACAGTTAGCATTTCAAAAGTAAATGAAACTTTCATTTCACAAACTTTATGCAAATCCAGAATCAAGTCAGGCTACACTGTCACGTACATGCACTACCGTAGGTAACATCCACACCAATCTGATCTTTTCCTGCTATGAAGAAGCAAAAGAACTGCAGCTCCTGAGGGCCATGTATCCATTTGCTATATCATCTCACTCCAAAATCACCAGGAAATGCAGAGACTCTACCTTAAGGATAGGCTCCATATACGGACGAATGAGGCGTGGAGCGTTAGAAACCAGGTGACCCAACATCCTGGCACTTTGCTCTTTAATCCTGCCAACACCGCTGTGTTCCAGCTCTGTAAGAATCTGCAGAAAAGACAATGGAAGCATGAAAACAGGGAAAAAAAAGGTAGGCTAAAATTCTTTGGATTTCCTCCTCTCCTGTTCAATGACAGCAGAAAGAAAAAAGAAGTTCAGCACTCGTAAAGGGTGTTCTACATCTACACTCCATCCAGTCATTTATGTCTAAATGAAGCTAAAATTAATTGGCATAAAACTGAATAGATGGCTCCAAAACCATCTACATTTATGAAGTGGTGCCACCCATTCACCTAGAAGAAGCACAGAACATTCTTCCTCAATACAGATGGAAAGCACTCCAGCATGATGAATGTGGGGTGAAATAATGACTGCTAATACATCCTTGTAGCTTCAGTCCAAACATCTATCACTAAAAAGACTTCCTGAAACCTACTAAGCTGGGTAATAAGTATTTTCCAAAAGGGAGATATTTCCCCATTCTCCCACACATTCACTACAGCTAAACAGCCCAGTTCTTTAACACCATCTTAGTCTCAATACCAACTACCCTATTTTCACTGCAGGCATCCATCTTCATTACCTGGATTAACATCTTGCGTAGGAAGGGCATGACAAAAGCAGGATTCATGCTGCTCAGGCGACCCACAGTGCAGATGGCCAGCTCTCGGATTTCAAATACTTGGTCATTGAGGGCCACAAAAAGAGCTTGCAAATTTTCCGCCTGGGCAAGGTGAGCATCAAATCGCTCATCCAAAGAAGCCAACACACAGAAACGTATATCAGGGTCTGCAAGAACACATTTGTTTCTCTTTAAATGCAGTAAACTGCTGTTGTTATTATTGACCTTATTCACAAACTCTCCTCAGAAATTCTTCACAACCTCAGGGAAATGCTGAGAGTTTTGCCAGCATGAGACACTACATCAGTGTTTTACATGAGAAACAGGGTAGGTCAGCCCAACAGAATCAGTGCCTCTCAGTACTGCCCCAATACCCAGATCAGTACAACGCCAACCTCTTGCACCTACAAGTGGCACATTTGGAGGCAGTGTGCAGAAAATGAATGCATCTCAGGTTACCATATTGCAACTGAAAGAATAAAAAAATCAAGCAGGAAGATGCAACAGAAGGGACCAATTCCTTCCCAAACTACAAAGTTGAAGGCCATGACACAGAACAACAGCAAGTCTCAGGGCTCTACCTAGTTCAAAGGATTACCAAGGGCACAGTTTGGGCATTTTACACTAGTGTTCTATTAAAACCTCAAAAATCAAGGTCTAGGAAGAGAGACTGGGAGACCTTTTTAATTTTTAAAGAATGACAACTTAAGTTAGTAGCTAATACATGCAAATTCTACCACAACCTTAATATCACAAGCTGCTCAAGTGCTAAAATTAACATGTGGTAGGAGAACCGTTTTCTCTGAACCCCACACTAACCTGGGTCGGTTATTCCAACAACAAGCAGTTTGCTAAGAACATCAGCCACAACCTGCACTGCCGTCTGACTGACCACATGGGCATGACCACTGATCAAGTGGATGGAAGGTGTGAGCAAGCGAGAGCAAGTGCGGGCTGCTTCCATCCGGATCTCCTTGTGTTCACTGTTCAGAAAGTGGTCTGCACAGTGCCGAACAAACTGAGTCAGAGAGTGGCCTAGAAAGAAGATGGGGAGTTTAACACAGGTTTACACCTCAATTGCTCGTCTTACCAGGGAAAAGTAGTTTAAAGAAAGTGCTCTCAAAGTTTTCCTGCTACTTGTATTCTACTCCAGTGCAGTAGTGTTCATATCCCATACCCCTTGGCCCCCTGCTTCCTATTTCATCTTACCTTCAAACTCAAAGCTACCCAGTGTACGAAGGGCAAGGGTGATGCTCCCCACATCACTGGCCTCCGGGATGTTGGTGAGGCTAGGGGAGGCAAGCTGGTGGGCAAGGCCCTTTGGCATGCCTGGATGTCGCAGAGGCTTGTGCATTAGAACAAGTGAGAGCATTTTCAGCAGCCCATCCTGGATATCCTTCTTTAGCTGGGGGATCTGACGACTCAAGTCGTACAGCACAGCTGTTAGAGCAGGGCTGAGGGCAAAAACAGGCAGATAGTCATTAGAACACAAACAATATGAGGTGTATATTTCACCCTTTTGTTTATGCCTTTGCGCATCAGAAGATAATTGCGGGCATTCACACACCACAGCAACACCTGCCAGCAGAGCACAGAGGTCCTTGTGTGAACTCAGGCACATGAGATGACCTTATTGTATGAACTTGGTGAGCAAACTGCCTGGACTGCAGCACACATTGCTACGTTAGGCGATATTGCTAGAATAATGTTACAAATCTAAGTGATTCCTTACACTTGTTCTTTATAGACACAAAGGCAATTAACTTCCAAATGGTAACATTAATCTAATCTAAACAGCTTTGTGCTGCCTGGATACTTTCTGTGTATCCTCCCATACTAACAGGTTCACGAGCTAGGAAATTTCCAATAGGAACTGTCAGCTCCAAAGGCGAAAGAAGCTAAGAGAAAATATTGAGTGCTTCAATTCTCCTTCCCTGCCAATTGTATATGGCAGGGTCCTGGTTTCGGCTGGGATAGAGTTAATTTTCTTTCCGGTAGCTGATACGGTGTTTTGTTTTGGATTTTGCATGAGAAGAATGTTGATAACACACTGATGTTTTCAGTTGTTGCTAAGTAGGGTTTATAATAAGTCAAGGATTTTTCAGCTTCTCATGCCCAGCCAGCAAGAAGGCTGGAGGGGCACAAGAATTTGGGAGGGGACACAGCCAGGGCAGCTGACCCAAACTGACCAAAGGGATATTCCATACCATGTGACGTCACGCCCAGTATATAAACTGGGGGAAGTTGGCCTGCGTGGGGATCACTGCTCGGGAACTAACCGGGCATCAGTCAGCAAGTGGTGAGCAATTGCATTGTGCATCACTTGTTTTGTATATTCCAATTCTTTTATTATTATTGTCATTTTATTATTGTCACTATTATCATTATTATTTTCTTCCTTTCTGACCTATTGAACTGTTCTTATCTCAACCCATGAGTTTTACCTTTTTTTTTTCCCCAGTTCTCTCCCCCATCCCACTGGGTGGGGGGAAACGAGTGAGCAGCTGCGTGGTGCTTAGTTGCTGGCTGGGGTGAAACCATGACAGGCAGAAAGCTGCTGGCCTTCAGAGGCTTTCTAAATTATTGCAGGCTGTTGCCAAATGTGTTTGAGTAGTGGAAAGTAAAGGAGATTGCTTTCGAATTCACTAGTTGTTCTACAAAAAGATTTCTTTACACAGAGACCAACACTCTTAAGTACTCAGACACATTAACACTTAAAACATATGATTCTTCTGGAAGAGCTATACTGGTCTTCTGAAAGATCATTTAAAAGCAATAATCTTCCTCTTCAATCTGAAGCTTTCAAGGTCTCATCTGTATGGCCAACAATGACATCCAGTGGCTAACAGAAAAATATGCTCATGTGCCTTGTACGTACCTCAGGCCCACAGCCAGCATAGGTTCCAAAAGCTCTTTGATGTCCTGCTGAATACTGGGTCCCATGGCTCGTGCCAGCATACTAATGCAGGTGAAGACTGTGGCATCAACCTGCACAGACTTCTGCCTCCTGGAAAGGGACCACATAAAAATTAATTAAGAGGAACTGCTATTTTTCAAACATCTTTCCTTATCCCACTTCTGTGTTACCAGTCTTACAGAAATACCCCTGATTTTAATACAATAATTTGATCCCATATCATAAAAATTATACAAAGAACAGGTGTTTCAGTTTCTACCTCTAACCTTCACATACTTACTTGTGGGCAAAGTCCTTTGGTGGAAGAGCTGCTTTTATGATTTCAAGGACTTTCGGCAGGTAAGCTTGAAATTCAGACCGCACAGCCACAGAAAGCAAACCCAAGGCCTGGAAGGCTGCTGTTCGCTCCTTCTCCTTCTTCACACAGCTGAGAACGTGATTCATGGTGTCTGGAAGATACTGATCAGCTGCCCCCAAGAAAAAACAATACAGATTTTGGAACTCATTTAGGTTGATACAGTTGCATTGCATTTGCAACTAAACCTTTAAAAGTACAAAACTAGGGAATAGACATAGCCATATAAAATTTGCTGACACAAGCAGTGGCAAACACATGTCACCATATAATAAAATTTTCAAAGCCCAGAAGGCTTTTTAAAAACAAATAAATAAATAAATAAAAAAATCACAAAAATAAAAGAACTTTTGAGAAAAAAAAAAAAACCATTGCAACAGGTTCTATAACAAACAAGATCCAAGCATCTTGTTTTTATAGTGATTGATTGGAAATTTAGAATAACAACACCAAGTTTGTTCCAACCCACTTAGAGCACCTTGGTGACTTGCCCCCAACTCTGACGCTCTCCTAAGCTTTCCTGATAAATCAACTGAACTGCTTTAAAGCTGGCAGCTATTTCCCACGACAGGAAATAGCTTGATATTACTTGATATTTCCTGGCACGTGCAACAGAGAAAAAGGACGACAACTCTGCTGGTAGTATTTGGGACGCATCGAGTGGGAGCAAGAGAGGAAAGTTCAACCCCAACTCTGACATACTGAGGAAAAAAAACCAAAAAAGGAGGTTCCATCTCTTATGGTATTGATCACAGAATTCAGACGATAGTTTTCAATCCATTTTCTTCATCAGAGCAACATTTTGGCATCAGATATCAAGTCACACTTATTCAGGGGGAGGAAGAAAAAAAAAAAAAAAAAAAAAGAGACTGTCCTCTCACAGAGGAATTTGCTCCTCTTACAAGCACCACATTTGTACTGATGCATTGCCTGCACAAGCTCATCTGGACCAAAGAGAGCTGGATAACTTGCAGCCTGATTTCAGCAACACTTCTAACATCCAACCATCTGTCTTGTCACCTGTGAATGCTGAAGGACGGAAAGCTGCCAACCGTGGTAGCAGATTGAGAACCGTCATCTGGATCAAAGAATTTTTGCTGGTTCTGCACTTGAGAACCCACTGGCACACCTGAAAGGAGATAGATTGGGGTTTGAAGGATGGCCATTGGCAGTAATGCACAAATGTTTATTACCTGGGTGCTTTAAGGCATTCCACTGACATTTGGCTTCAGAGTCCATCAAAAAAAAGATGGATAATTTAAGACTGCTTCCAAAGAAAGTAAATCACTTGCTCTAACACAGACAGTGACAAAGCCAGGATACACATAATTAATGAGTTTTGATGCCTTGATTCAATACTAGGCAGTATTGCCTGCTAAAAAAGGACCTGAAGGACAATTGCTTGACAAAGAACTGGTGCTGTTAATGTCGGTAGACAAGTTGAAGACCACCTACTTGATCAAACTTCTCTTCCATTAGATCCCTGCAGCATCGACTTTCTACCAATGTAGACTTTGCTGGGACAGGTGAGGTTGCGAAACCCATGATTCCTTGGTGGGCACTGTACCCCAGAAGACCAGCCAAAGCATTTGACTGAGAGGGCTGAAGAGACTGGAAGCTAGTGAAGGGTGTGATGTGGCGAGGTTTGGTACTGAAGCCCATCAGGTCTTTGCAGTACTTGTCATGCACAAGCTGCTGCTGAGTGATCTCTTCCATCTCCTCTCTAAGGCGCTGGACAAAGTAGAAAAGCATGCTTTTACAAAAAGTAGCTGAATAAGATTCCCAATGTAGTGCTACCCAAATCTCCTGAGAAGCACCCTGTATAATTGATATTCAAATGGCTTTAAAACATCAACTACGCAAAATATGCAACAGTCCTCATTCTATACAATAATATTTTTCATTGTAATTAATCCAGTTAATAGCACTTTCCATCAGAGTTTAATAACTACTCAGCCCAAACTTGTTGCTGTTACTTCTCTGACACACTTCAATTTGTAATAATCAATGTTCTGACTCCATATTTGGATGGCTTTTCAGCCCAACAACCCCATTTCAAACACAATGAGGTATTTCCACAGATTGCCGAGTTGCTACACATTGTCAATCACTCTGGCAACCAAAAGCCATAATCCCCATTGTCGTGGTTTCAGGTCAGCTCAGTCGGTAACAAAGCACCACGAAGCCGCTCGCTCACCCCCCACCCCCTCGCCTGGCCACGTTGGGATGAGGAGAAAATACAAAGGCAGGCTCGTGGGTCGAGACAAGGACTGGGAGGGATCACTCCCCACTTATGGTCACGGGCAAAAGACAGGCTCAACTTGGGAAAAAAACAAAATCAATTTAATTTACTACAAATCAAAACAAAAACAAAACACAAGGGTATTAGGAAAGGAAACTAAACATCAGAACAACCTCCCCCCACCCCTCCCGCCTTCCCAGCTCAGTTCCACTCCCGATGCTTTCTACCTCCTCCCCCCGGCGGCGCAGGGGAACAGGGGATGGGGGTTGAGTCAGCTCGCCACACATTGTCGTTGCCGCTTCTTTCCTCAGGGGGAAGATTCCTCACTCGTTCCCCGCTCCACCGTGGGGTCCCTCCCA
>VYZV01044974.1:9613-22037 GCA_013401275.1 Pandion haliaetus
GGGGGGGGAGGTCAACAACCCTCTTGTCTAGAGAAAGTGTCTTGGAAGTCAAAATCCTGAAAATGAAGAACTCTTTATTAGAGAACCAGAACTTACATCGAGCCCTGCTCATCCCTTCCTTAGCCTTCCAAGGAAATCTCCAGTAAAACCAGAAAATGTCATCTTAAGATTCCCAGCATTGACAGAGGTGGAAAAGCAATGTAGGGAAAATCTTGGGGTTTTTTTCTTGATAAAAACCTTTTGGGTTTTTTCTGCCCTCAGATAAAGATATGAAAAAGAGGAGAAATCTGATTCTGCATGTCACCCTTACAGTCCTGACTAAATAATAGACACCTCTTAGAAGATGGTCATCTGCTGACCTGCTTAGAGCAAGCTGCGCCTGCATAGAACTGGTCCCACTGACATGTTTACAGCTCTAAACCCATTACAAAGGCTGAAGGGTTTTAGAAGAAGGAAGAAAGGAATATGCATTTTCTGGGATTTATGTCTACAGGGTGGTGGTGGTTTAAAGAATCCTATGGTAAAGAGAAGTCAAACACTAATCCTCTTTTATTTCTTGTCTCTGTAGCAAGAACAGAAGGCTCCACAGGCAGCAGAAATGCTTCCTTGGGAGAGGCAGGCAACGAGGCTGAGAGACCTCGGCTGCATTTATGCATCCCAGGCAGGGAACACTCATGCTGGAGAGTCAAGGCAGCGAGTAACAGATCTACTGCTCTGGGTTGGAAAGACCTAGTCCTCTTCTGCAGAAACCTTGCCTGCAGCTGCTATGGCAACAAGATAAGAAGGATGCAGAAGAGCACATTAATTTTTTTTCATCTACGCTGAGTCACCTGCTCTGCCATGAAGAGCAAGTGAGCTTGTTTCATCCTGAAGCAGGTGGGTTGTTTATGTAGTTTGGAATGAACCATCACAACGCAGTTAGTGCGTATCACAGCTGTAATCCCAGTACTCTGTATGAAATAGGTCCTGCTCACTACACCCATAGCTGAAACACAGCCACACCACAGAGGGACAGTAATGCAGAAGAAGATAGTGTACCAGTAATCAAGAACCAGTGCAGGTAGGCAGAGCATAGTGCACATTATTACAGGTTACAGGGCTCACAGCCTTGGTGTTGCAAAGCCTGATACTGCCGAACTAAGTCCTACAAATAATCAGGCCTTATCTCATACTACATCTAAAAGGCTGTTGAGGAGGCACCATGCACCCTAACATCCCTGTGTACCTTTGGCTGATGCACGGGCTAGTGAGAGAAATCTCCAGCTCAGTGGCCTACAGCATCCTGGGTTTCCCTCAAAGGTTTCCTGTTAATGTTCTGGCCATCTTATGAAGACTGGTGAGCTCAGAGTCCCCAGATGTTGGTGCTCTGGGCATATGCTGAGATAATAAAAGACAGTTGGTTCCATCCTCAGCTGACTCCAACAGCTGTCACAGGAGGAAATATGGTTGTGCTGTACTATACAGGGATGTGGTAGGTTGACCCTGGCTGGGCGCCAGGTGTCCACCCAAGCTGCTCTATCACTCCCCCTCCTCAGCTAGACCAGAGAGAGAAAATACAACAAAAGGCTCGTGGGTCAAGATAAGGACAGTTTAATAAAGTGAAAGCAAAGGAAACACGCACAAAAGAGAAGGAAAACAAATGATGTTATTCTCTACTTCTCATCAGCAGGCGATGTCTGGCCACTTCCTGGGAAGCAGGGCTTCAGTACACATAGTGGTTGTTTCAGAAGACGAGAAATGCTCCCCTTCCATCTTCCTTTTTTTAGCTTTTATAGCTGAGCTGACATCATATGGTATGGAATATCTGGTTAGTTTGGGTCAGCTGTCCTGGCTATGTCCCCTCCCAAAATCTTGCCCAGCCCCAGCCTGCCTTTGAGGGGAGCGAAAATGTTGGAGAGCCAGACTTGATGCTGTGCCAGCACTGCTCAGCAGTAGCCAAAACACTGGTATGTTATCAACTCCTTTCTAGCTACCACTGCAGAGCACAGCGCTATGAGGGCTGCCATGGGGAGAATTAACTCCATCTCAGCCAGACCCAACACAAGGGAAAGCCTTGCTATCGCTGTCTAGGGAAAAATGATGCTCCTGTAAATATACATTGTTATTTGGGGAGGGTTTTTTTGTTAATTAACACAGTGGTCCAAAGAACCCAGCCACCTTCATCGAGCAAAACACACTCCAGAAAGCATAATGCCCCAAAGAACTGGTTCCTACCAAAGCCAAGACAAAGACCAGGAGCAGGAAATAGCATCACATCTGCAGAACTGAGGCAAAAGGGATTTACTAACTGTCGTGCAGGAAGTCTGTGGCCAAGACCAGCTGCTTTGAGACCTGTCAGTCTAACAGCTAAACCACAAGATGTTCCTCCCTTTGTAAGCCCAGCCCTAAACAAACTTTCTGCTTGATTTTGAGGCTTTCATTTCACTTCACTTTCACTGCTAAAAGTAATACTGATTATCTCAAGAGGAGAATATTTCTTTGCCTCTCTGAGGTGCCATGGCAATTAACATGGTATAACTTTTTAGGAAGCTACAGAAATGGAAGGCACTATAGAAGTTCAAAGCAATATTATTATATGGCTCAGAAAATGACACAATATGCTGACAGAAATTACACAGTGTAGTGCTTAATAAACTTACAGCCAGCATAATAAAAATTCTGTCAGTAACGAACTCCTTTCCCAGTTGACTGCAGACCTGTGTTGCCAAAAATTATCACCCCCTTGCAGATCCTGTAGCATTCCACCTTCATACTCAGTAAAATGGTACCCCAATGACATTGGCAGCCATTTTATTTACTATTTACAGTAATGAAAAATACAAATAATTGACCTTAGAATTCTTGGTCTTAGTCCTAAATTGATGCATTAAAAAAGTAGTAAGACTTTATGCACGCTTAGGTGAATGTGTTTGCATCCAAGTGAGTAAGACATCAAGCTCTGGACCTACCTGAATCCAATATCTTAGAGGTAACACTTACTCCCCTTTACAAGTCTATTCCTTGCAGCCCCAGATGTTACTTACACTATGTCTTATTGCAGAATGATCTGGGCAATCTGTTCTTACATCCCTGTCTGGCCTGTAAAGCAGCCAACACACATCCAGAAGCCTTAAAAATAATACAAAACAACAATAAAGCATTAGTGGATATACGTTCACTTCTAGCATGGTCAGCTTTTCCTATTACTTTAACAAGTAGCCATGAGGGATGTATTTGTGCACATGAGTGACTGTGGAGAATAAACATGCCACCACAAATGCCAGTGGCCAGTAATGTCTATGGGACCATTTTGAAAGGCCTTTGATTTACTTCTTTTTAGGCATAGATGATGTGGTCATCGATTATCTGATCTAAAACAACAACTTGTCCACTCAGCTGTCAGCACTTTCCAAAAGGAGAACAACACAGAGAATAATTTGTAAACAACAGTGAAAGCTGTTCATGTAAACAGATCAATGGACAAATGCATAGAGAATACAGGGCCTATTGACAGATTAGTCATAAAGAGAAGTGATTAGAATTCATTAAATGAGTATTACCAGTTAGGCAGCTTTAACTATCACACCTCAGCAGACGCTGGATTTCAGAAGACATGCCTCAGTAGTCTGAGCACAACATGTTTGAAGTATTTGAATGCCCGTGAACTACTGGTTTGAATCCAGGCATCAGTACCACCTTTTGTCCCTTTATGGATGATAGGCCACATACTGGGATGTTTACTGAATGCAGATAAGACTTAGAAAGCAGTCTTCCCTGCGAGGATAATAACAATCACATATTAGCTTTTCATTAAAGGAAAAGAATTACAGTGTCCTTGGCCAATCTTCTCAAGTCCGGCAC
Organism: Pandion haliaetus; assembly: GCA_013401275.1. NCBI lineage: Eukaryota > Metazoa > Chordata > Aves > Accipitriformes > Pandionidae > Pandion > Pandion haliaetus. The sequence continues at coordinate 13,454 of VYZV01044974.1, forward strand.
GAGCATGCTATGCATGACTCGTATCTTTCTGTTCATTCCAAAGCTGTGGACAGCGGCTTTTAATTTTATGTACACCACATATTTCTGTTTCTGAACAGTCCCTTGCCTTGTCACACTGATCTGAAAGCTTAGTGCAGACCATGAAAGCTACAGGTTCTGTCTTTCCATTTCATTTACCAGACTAGACCATAACTAACATCACTAACAGAGAAAGTGTCAGTTTGTCTTTCACGTGTGAATTGAAAGACAACCCATAAGCCAAACTCAGCTGAACTCTAAAATACAGCCCACGGTCAAAACAAGAGACACACAGAAGTTGTGGGGATGGGGGGTGCAGGAGGGGGAGAGAGGGGAGCCCCTAGGGCCCCTGACACCAGGTTTGGGTTCTTTAGTCTCTACAAATAATTTCTATTTCAAAGGCTGTTGAAGCTGTGTGACTTCCAGAGAGATCACAGCAGGGCATGACAATAGACTGCTTGTCACATCCATGGGTGGGACATCCAGATTTAAGAGAAAGCTGCTGTCTGCACCATTTGATTCAAGCACAGTGGGGTAGACGGTGCTGACTCTATCCATAACTAGCCAAAGCTGGTTATGCCTGGTCAAATAGCGTCAGCAAGGAGTGCAATTCATTACAGGGTACCAACCGTGCCGCTAGAAAGACGCTATAACCAATGCTACAGTCATAAATCTTTACCTGAACCCTACTGAAGAGCTTAAGCATCATCCTGATGAGATTCTTCTCTTTGCATATGTTATGAAAGAGCTCTCATGACTTGGAACTGATTCAGAGAAAAATTATTGTGTGAAATACACAAAGTCTAAGACCAGTCTGATTCCTTCTTGCACTAAACATTTGCTTATGGATCCCCAAAAAAGCACAAAAAAAAGATAGAGAGCTGAGCAAGTCATTTGACAAAGGAAATGATGAAGAGGGAAGTGCTTTTCAACACAATAGTATCTCAAGAACAATACACATTTATCGTACTGTGGGAAATGTCAAAATTCTTTTGATATATTTACAGTGCTGTTACCCTGTGTTATGTCTTCTAAGGATGTGATGATCAAATGCCACAAGGCCTTCTCAGAAATGTAGCATAGATCTAATAAATACATAAATAATCCAACATTTCTTTGACATTTATTGACTTCCCAGGGGCTCATGGAATATGAAAGACAGGCCTCTGGAATCTTAAACAGTGTTACCTTGTGTGGTTGAAAGGCAAAGGATGGAAGGACTTTGTGTACTTGTAGTCTAAGATGCGAAGAGAATACAAGAAGCTGAAGGTGGGAGGAGAGGAAGTAGCTACTGAGCATGTTCTGAATCCAGAGATAATACAGGTACCAATCTATCACACAGAGAGCCCATCAGTTAAACCTCATCTGTCCAAGTGAACTGGGATTGGTGTTTAACATTTGTATTCCATAAAAGAAACTAGAATTTAGGGTTGAGCACAGTTCAAGATGCCTTCTCATGTCACAGTGCCTGTGCTGAGATTTCTGCCTTGTCCACTCTATTGGGATATGGATACTGCTAGAATCATTCAGTGCAGAACCAGGAAAACGAGTTTTCCCCTCCTACTACTCCCTTCCCCATCAGAGAGTGGTAAATGGGAAACAGACTTTGTCATTATTCAGGTATTTAGTCCTTCTACAAGATGCTTCAAAATGTGGTTTATGAAGCTACTCAGTTTGGACAAGAAGTAATGTACTGAGGAGGATTTCATGAAGCAAAACTAACACTATTGGTGATAGCTGGTCCAATATTGTGAAGATCTCAAAATTTGTGCTGTTTTCTTAAAATGTATTGTGGCTGTAAGCAACACACTGAATTGCAAAAATATAAATGTCAATAGTTTTTATGTCTGTATGTGTACATATCAGGAAAGAAGCAGAATGTAAAGACAATGGAATAGCTCAAACTCCAATTCAGCTATCATGCTTGCAGAGCTTGATTTACTGTTTTTAATAGGGTGTCTTCTCTATGCTGGAGCTGTCTTAAGCATCATTAAATTACTGAAATTTGTTGCAAGCTAAGAATATACATATGTTTTTACAGTGGCTCAGCTCAAATACCATAACTCATCTGACAGCAATTGTAAGCCACCGTAAGATGACGCCGAGTCCAGAGCGAACCCTCATTTACTCCCCCACCCCCCCAAAATAGAGAACAACCTCAACATTAGGGAAAAACAGACTGCCAGTTTAATTTCCAGGACTAAATCAGAGAGAACAAGGGTCTGAATCTTTTTTTTCCAAATCCACACCCACCAACCTGGCTGCTAGGCTGTGTGTTGCTCTGAATTGTGAATCTTCTTTCCTCTATCTGAAAAATCTTGATCTGCTCTGGAATGGTATTATATCCTTTTAAAATCAGCATTAGGAAGGGCTGCCCATATCTACTATACATGAAATATGCATAGAAAGCACTGAAGTCAAGCTTGAAATCACTTGTTTTGGTGCTGTTGGTTGAATCCAAGACAAGGAGACATGCCAGATGGATCAAGAGGATTCAAGAAAGGACCATACTGAAAAAGACTCTTCTTTTGAAGTTCTTATGCTCCTTAAGCAACAAATCCAGGAAAGTTATTAGACCTCTTATCTCACTTTTGCACATTTTTTGTGAACATAATGGATCTAGTATAGCTTCTCAGTAGGAATTCCCCTAGAGATAAAATCCTGATCTGTATGCAATCAATGGAAGCTCAAAGAAAGAGGTCACTGAAGCTACAATTTCACTGCAAATGATAAATTCCTTTTTCTTATAACCATCATGAAAAATGTCACTGCCTTGATATCCTTTCCTCTCCCATTCCAACCACAGGCACAGGTGACAGGTACCCTGTATTATGCTCAAGAGGATGTTGCAGCAATGAGATGGCTTTGAAAGTTGCCTACTGGTAGGTCTTTCTCTGCTCTTGCAGAAGTAGTCTTGAAAACATCACAAGGAATGCATTGCTATCCCTTTGCTACCCCATCATGTACATGCTAAACACCATCATTTATTTGTGAGAAGCTGATTCTGATTTCCTCAGCCTCCTCATTTTTTTCCAGAGATCTGGCTGCCTTGACAAACTAGGAAGAAATCAGAACCATGTTATCATTGTTCTCTCCAAGTGAAATTTTACCCCAGGATTTTCCAAGATTATTTTTTTCCCATACCAAAGACATATTTTGCTACAGGATGGAAACTCCATTTTTCCATGACAGTTATAAAAAGGTGAATAAATAAAATATGAAAAAGAAGCCTTATCATTGCATTCATCCAAATTAAGTTATATATTTAGGCATACTTTACACAACAGACAAATGCCTCTTGTGTCTTGGCCACAATCCTCTGCCTGAAGCAAGTCCCAGCATCCAGAGCTCGGCTTAAACCATGTGTGCATTTTTGTGTGCATAGCAACTGATCTTTCATTTCTCAGTCGTTGCGTTGCCATTACCTAACTACAGTCCAAGTTTTAGTATCCCAGTTCTCCAGGGTAAATCCCATTACACGATGCTGACTTCCTATAATGCACGCTATTACTTCCAGAGGGACAAAAAAAAAAGGAATTTTAAAAAGCCAGAGTTGTAATTCTTGTATTTGCTGTCTGAGTTATAATCATACTTTTTCATTTGTGATAGCATTTTTATTAATACATTTCAGGGCTGGAAAAAATGGAATAATGTCACTGGCACACCATTTTACAGACAGGGAATCTCAGATACCAGAAACTCACATCAGTGGCACAAGACTCTACAAAATCTTGACTCCAGGCCTGGAGAAGTCTACCAATGGGCTGACAACACTTCTGCGTTTGACCTATCACTCTACAGGAGTATCAGCAGTACTAAAAGCCACCAGCAGATTAATATGGTGGCATTCTGTCCCCTTGGTCTGGAGGTGAAATCCCACCTCCTAAACTTCCTTAATCATCTGAGTAGCCTTTCTATCTTTTCACCAAGTGAGTTGTAAGGACAAACTGCACGAATGAAGCCTCACCAGAAACCTTCACGGATCTGATCTGCAGAAGGGCTAACTACCCATGGCTCCAGCTGAAGGTCACCAAGTTTCAGATCTTCACTTCCTCTGGGAGTTCGGTCCACTCCCTCACTTAAAATATCTTATTAACACAGGGTTGCTTCTCAGCTGGCTGCTCCCAGGTACCCTGCCTTACTCTTTGGACTAGAGACTGGTGCGAGCCCTCCCTTTGATGCAGCATTTTCCACATTACAGCTCTCAGAAGGCTGTGTTCTGCCAAGCATTATGTATGGCTCTCTGAGGCACCGGATTATAGCTCAGCTCTGTTACTAGAACTCCTTCTTATTAACTTTACTGCTCTGTGCTATGTATTACAGCACAAAGCAGCCCAGGCACCCACCAGCACTGCACATGGATTCAGTGGTTTGTCATTACGGATGGGGAAGCTGGGAACAGGAGCTCTTGCCAGCAACTGGCAAGCACAGATTTACAACACCGGCTCATCTGGGCTCTTCCTTCTCTCTCAGGAGCTAAAGGCTCTGTCTTAAGTAAATTCACTCACTAAATAATCCACAAGGAACTTTCAAAATTACTCGAAACACTGCTAACAGGCTGCCAAGCTGCATCCCTGCGCTGACTACACAAAAAACATTTGTACTGGTGTTATCTTGCTGGCTGAGACAGGGCCATATAATTCACCTGCTCCAAAGATACTTGCAAATAACCACTGTACTCTACAGGCCATACAATATCTTGGGATGTCTCTTCCACTTTCCTGTATATCCTTCACTTATCCAAGCAAATTTTTTGGTAAGCAATTTGCCTTCAAAGTACTGTGGGTGAAAGGGAAAACCTATCAAGGTTTAATGATCACATTTCGGTCCCTTAGTATCTCATGGAAAAGTTTCTTTCTCACTTTTGCACAAGAAGCTAATGTTGTAGCAAGGAAAGGCAAAATGAAAACCTGAGACGTTCCTGAAGATCATGTTCTGTCAGAGCAAACTACAAGGAAAAGAGCAGTGACTCAGACAGCTCAGAGCACCTAAGGACCTGTAAAGATAACCAACACCACTCAGAGGAATTTCGTCAAGAAAATGGACAAAAAATACACAGACAGTATTAAGGTTACAAACCAACAAGCAAAATTTCTGTAGTTCTTCAAAGAAGATGTTCCCTCTCATTAGAGGGGCACGACACCCCCACAGAAACATCATCTTTCTTCTCTGCAGAAACCCATATGAAATGCTGGTCATAAGAGCCACTTAAAACAAACAAGCACCGAGTTTCCTGCCTTGTGCCTTCTCCCCACCACAAAAATGCTGTATCCACCCTTTAGAGAAGCAAATCTCGTGGATGCCTTACATAAAAGCAGGACTAAAGAACAGTCCCCACTTCACTTTCACACATCCTCTGGATATTGCTATGATCTCCATCAAAATCAGAAACATTTCTCACTTTGCTTTCCAGAAGGCAAGGCATAGCTTTACATTTTCGTGTCAGGATCTTGTACCTGTGTTTAAATTTCACAAAGCACTTCTGATTCCTAGTCCCTACACACACCTGGGTAGGCCCTTCATGGGGCAATGCAAAAGGCACAGAAGAAAAACCCTGTGAACCAATAACTAAGGATTCCCTTGAGAAAGGTGTTACCAGAGAGGCTGAACTGAGACAGCCCATGCTTATGCCCAGTGTTGAGCTGCCTGACATTGGTGGCCTGTGAAGGACAGGGAAGGACATCACCTCAGGAAGTCTGCAGCTTAATCCAGAGTGAAAGCAAATAGCTGGCTATTAACCTACGGCACATAAAGCTTTTGAAAACCTGGCATGAGGGAGTGAATTGCTTTCCCGGTAATCACTGCTCATTTACCTGTCCCATATTTCTGATTATGCTGCTCTGAGACACTTGATAGTGGCCAAAGCCATCCTCCCTTTCTGCTTTCACACTGTTGACCCCTCTGTTTTTATAAGTTTCTCAGTCATCCCAAAGTCAGCCAGTTCCAGTTTCTGAGCAGCTGCCCAAGCTGTCGATTTGGTATTTTAAAATTAAACCAGAAAATACAGGCCCCACACCTCCGAAAACCTCAAAGTGATGGGAAGTAACAATCTTGCAGCTGTATACTATAAAAAGCTCCTATACACTTTTCTCATTTGCTGTCACACCTAGTCTGGGGTTTTGTCCTGTGATCACACCTGTGCCCGTGCACAGCTCTCCTGTGCAGAGTCTCAGTTGAGCACCCATGGTTGCGTGCAGCAGTACACGTGCATGATCGTAGGGAGACATTCCAATATCAGGGCTGCGGCATATAAAAGGCTTTTAGGATATAGGCTGTAGCAGCACAATTATCAGTGAAGAACAAACTCACTGTGCACTAAAAATAATCATTGCAGATCCTTTCGTAGCTTGAACACACAAGTTACAGATTACCAGGACTCACACAAAAGCTATGGCACTCGCAGCAATTGGACATTTTGGGCTTTCTCTTGTTTTAATGACTTTGATCCAGACAAACCACTGTAGGTAATAGATGCTTTACAAAGCTCTTGGGGTTTTTATCGGTTAACCTGCTTAAAGCAGATGCAAAATTATTAAAAGACAAATTAGTATTCCTTGTAAGGGAAGCCTTGGGTTTTGTGCACAGAAGGCCGTCCATAGTCTCAGCCTTATCTTTCCTCTCAAGTAAAGCTGCCTTCATTCCTTGTTTTCATTGCTCAGAGAGGCTGGCCCCAAACCCAGTAAGAGAGCTATTTTCTTAGTCATAAGGAAATCTTAGTCATTCTTCCACTGCCATCTAGTGCTTCCAGCACAGACCACAAGCTCCTCTTTCTTTACGAACTTGTCACAAAAGATAAAAAGTCCTAAGGTTCATGTCAAACCTCAATTTTTCATTCGGAAACCAATCTTTGTGATACCACTATAGATTTTTTTCTGAGTACAGATCAGACTTGCTGTAATGAGGTTTGGGTTGGGTTTTTTTTGTAGCCTGAAGCATGAGCTACCCCTCCTGAGTGTCTGGGCTTAGTGGTAGTTTCAAATACCGTGTCAGTCACACTCAGTGAACTGGAATAGCACTGCTGTTTATCTGGTTTTGGTTAGGACCGAGAGACTTTTCACAGGGAATTAGGTCTCCAGAGGAAAAGAAGTAGCTGTAGTTAAGCAATAATGTGAACAGTGTTCATTAGCTTCAGGAAAATGACATTGAGAAAAGGTGACTGCAGATATAACAAGTGGACTTGGCCTTGTTTTCCTCCCATACCATTCTGCTCTTTTGCTAGGTACAACTTACATCATTTTTTTCAATTAAGAGAAGGGAGAGAGCCTGGAGACAAGCATTTCTGAGGCCATATTATAGACTCGGGCTTTTTATAGATGCATTAACACAACTCCTCCTACCTTGTTAAGTCATGATAAGTACGCAGGGACTAATACAACTCCAAGGAGACACTGTGTAAGCTTCACATCACTCCCCTATGTGTTTCTATACCAAACAAGACCATTTCCAACCTATCCTACTCATCTCCATTCTACTGGTTCCACTAGAAAGGCAGCCTCATGAAGCACAGCACGTTGCCTTAACTTCTCCGGAAGATTTCCTTGCAGGCAGTGGCAGCTGTTGGTGATGTGCCTATGTTTCAGCTCACTAACTCCATTGCTTTTGCCTGGTTTTATCCTACTGTGAGACTGTTGGACAGAGAAACCACAGGACACCAATGTACTGCTGGTACATGGAAATCAAGGAAGTCCCTTCCAAAACTCTGTGAAAAGACCCACACCCATAGCGTGAGTGTCATTAGCGGTAGACCGTCATCACTGTCCTATGCACTGTAGCTCTCTGACATGAAGAATAAAAAAGGCAGCATGTTCAGTGGCAGATTCAAAAGCAAATAAAGTCACCACTCCCAGTCCCCCACCACCACTAATGCAGAGCTGACAACTGCTGGGCAGAGGCACATCTGCAGTGGCTTGCTCTCAGAGCACTTTCATTTTCCCACTTACACTTTTGATAGGAGGTGACACTGAGCTTTTAATCAGTCCTTTTCCCCGCTAATGATTTTAGTCTTTGTAGGAAGGAAGTTAAAGCAGCAGCTCTATTTCACATCTATTAAGCAGGAGCGCTCAGTGCCACTATACCCCTGTTGCATCCATTTTCTAATGAGGAAACTGAGGCATGGAGTGAACCCAGGATGCCGTGTTAGGAATAAATAGCACGCTATGACATCCAAGACTTGTTTAAATCTTCAGACTGCTCATATTCATTCTGGGTTGCATAGGCACTTTGAACAGTTGCAGTTTTCTATCCTTTGACTGATGCACTCCAAATCTCCATCCACCACTCACTTAAAGCTCTGGTAAGTGTAGTGAAATTAAATGTTATTAAAACAAACCAGGACTATCCAGGACTGAACATAGTGCTCCATAGACACTTAAAAACAGAACAGTATGTTTTGAAAAGTTAATACAGCTTCATAGCTCTGTTGTATAAATTAATTACATTCTGCTTTCAGAGCACTGTCCCCAACAGAGATAAACCTAAATAGAGAATCTCCAGATCATCAGAAATGTACAACATGCACTTCTCTTACCTGCAGCAGAGGGCACTGGTAATATTTACATGGTACTGA
>VYZV01044978.1:680-18435 GCA_013401275.1 Pandion haliaetus
CCCCCCCGCCGCAGGGACCCGCCGCCGACCTCGCCATGGGCAAAGGCGACCCCAACAAGCCGCGGGGCAAGATGTCCTCCTACGCGTACTTCGTGCAGACCTGCCGCGAGGAGCACAAGAAGAAGCACCCGGACTCGTCCGTCAACTTCGCCGAGTTCTCGCGGAAGTGCTCGGAGCGGTGGAAGGTGAGCGGAGCCGGGCCGAGCCGCGCTGAGCCCTGCCGGGCCGGCCCCTGCCGCGGGCTGCTGGGAAAAGCTCCCTGCTAGCAGCTGCTGCTTAGATGTTAGTGGGTCACCGGGCGCTTTATCTGATCCAGACTTCTCCTCTCCCTTCCGTGTGTCCGCAGACAATGTCTAGCAAGGAGAAAGGAAAGTTTGAAGAAATGGCTAAAGGAGACAAAGCTCGTTATGACAGGGAGATGAAAAACTATGTTCCTCCCAAAGGCGAGAAGAAGGGAAAGAAAAAGGACCCCAACGCTCCTAAAAGACCACCGTGAGTGTTTCTGTGGCTGGGGGGGGAAGTATTAGTTCTAATAGCCTGACTATTTTAGACTCTACTAGTCTTGACACTTAATCACTGTCTCTCGTTTTAGATCTGCGTTCTTCCTCTTCTGTTCTGAACACCGTCCAAAAATCAAAAATGATCATCCTGGCTTGTCTATTGGAGATACAGCAAAGAAATTAGGTGAAATGTGGTCTGAACAGTCGGCCAAAGATAAACAGCCATATGAACAGAAGGCTGCAAAACTAAAGGAGAAATATGAAAAGGTACAGTGAAAGGGATAAAATAATGGTTAAAGTTGCAGAGGTCACTGTAAATGTGTGATTTTTGTTTTGCAGCTAAACTATACATGGTTCATAGTTCTAAATGTTTATGTCAGCCTTCGTCAGGCTTCAGAATGCATGGAAAGGTGTGGCGTGGGAGGTATCTGGAACCCTGACAGTGAACCTGAATGTGGTTTTTACGTGTCTGAAGAGATTTTACCAATAAGGTGCTTTATTTCCAGAAAACAGGTCACCTGCTTGGTAAAATACAGTCATACTCCAGAGCAACTGTGGTCATAAAATTCTTGAAACTGCCTGGATCATGCGTTCTCTTGCCGAAAGGTGTAAGCATGAAAATCTCCAGCTTGAAACCCTGCTTTTCTGTACACACTGTATTTGATGTGCACAGTATAGTAGTATTAAATTATTGAAGCAGTACAAATTTGTCTTCAGAGTTACATTGCCAGCAACTGAACAGCATTTTTCTTGCAGGATATTGCAGCATATCGTGCCAAGAGCAAGAGTGATGCAGGAAAAAAGGGCCCAGGTAGGCCTGCAGGATCTAAGAAGAAAGCAGAACCAGAAGAGGAGGAGGAGGAGGAGGAAGATGATGAAGAGGAGGAAGAAGATGAGGATGAAGAATAAATGAATGTCCTGCTGTAAAGATTTATGTTCAAAATCCAATATTTTGCTAAGAATGTGAACTCAAGTGCAGCTCATTGTTAGCTTCAGTATAAAAATCTGTACAGAATTGTGTATAGGTAATGTGGTTTGTTGTAGGGAGACCTCTATTTTTAACGTAAGTAGTAGCTGAGGGCTGCTACAGTTTGGTTTAAAAAAAAAAAAAAGAAAAAGTTGTGGAATGTTTCTGCATATTTAATGGTTTTGTTGAAATTCAGTGACTGATAGCCAGGTGTTTCTTTATAGCTAAGTAAAACAAAGGAGGTAGCTTAATAGCTGATCTTGTATTTTGTAGTATATTGCATTGTATTACTTTTTTAACAATTTTGTAATAAAATGTTGTACATGATTATTGTTGTACTCGTGATGTTTCTGAGAGGCTGGGTACTCCCAGGATGCTGAAGCCCTGTGCAGGATAGTGCTTTGCACTGTTGTTGGGCTATTACTGTAAAACTGGCAAGTCTCTTGAAGTGTTGACTCCGGGAGTTTATACAGGGGTTTAAACTTTTTTAATGACAGTTCTCTCTCTCCCACGTACACTACCGTTAGTTGCAACTGATGTTTTCCTTACGCTGGCGTTTGTTTCTCTCGCCTTGCAAGTGAAAAAAAATCTCTTTAATTTTAAGTACTGAACTTGCTGCTAATTCTTCCTGGATTGTTTTCTTTCCCCAACCTACTGAAGTGCAGGTCTTAAAAGTTTTGTCTTGGTGTATTAGCTGATAATGAGTGAATCTCAGGAACTTTCTCACAGAGCTCAGGGTCACCGGCCTTCTCTGCAGTCCGTTATCAGGACAGGACAGGACAGATGTGGTTAGAGGTATGTCTTCCCAGATGTTCCCTACCCCTTCCCTCTCCCCCTGGCCCCAGTGTTAGTGGCTTCTCATAAAATACACAGCTTGCAGAACAGCGTGAAAAATGTTGGAGTGCTATCTCTGTACATGCCAATAGATTCCTGCAGAAAAGAGAGGAGGCATTTGTAAAGAACACGTGCTCTTGATAGGTTCCTGTTTGTGGTGGTAACAGTTATCACCAGTTCCACTATTTCTTGGTTTTTTGGTTTTTTTTTTTTTTTACTCAACCCTTGGTGTATTTAAAAGTCTAAATCTAGCTATCTTAATATTTGCAAGTGGGAAATTGGAGATCCCATGGCTAAACTAATAGTTTAATTTGTTGAGATAAATACTAGGCAATAGCTTTTACTAGCCTGTGAAAGCCCAGCACTGAAACACATTTAATGTCTAAAATACTAAGTACTATAAAGGGCAGGCTTCCAACTTTTTTCTTCCTGTTTTTAAACTGTCAGCCTGTTGTCCATCAACTTCTGAAATAAATTTGTGTACAGTCATTGTACATCTGCAAGATAAAAAGTGATTTCACCACTATAACCATGGTAAATGTCACTGTGGTAGGCTAATAACATAGCGCTTTCTGAAACAAGAGTCTTGACAAAAACACTTCGTGTATTCCTGGAAGTATGGAAATAAGGTGACTGTAAAGGCAATTCAAACATTTTTATACTAAAGTAGGTACTAATCATTGAAGGCCTTAGAAACCCAGAGCTGTTTTCTCCTTCCCACCCTGCCCCTGAGATACTTAAAAGTAGTATCAGAAAGGATTAGCTGCTGTTCTACATGTTGGACCTGCCAAAGACACTCGGCACAGGCAGGATCAATGGCTCCATTTTGCAAGCTCAGAATTTGGGAAGCCGCAGGTGTAAATGAAGTGAGAGGCAGTTGTGCTCTGTGCAGTACATCCAGTGCTCAAGAACATTTTGTCCTGTAGAGAGTTGTTTACAATCCTAGAGCACCTTTATCCTTAAAAATTCCTCCAGCTAGAGGCAATTCCCTGTCATAGCGTGTAGCTGAGACTGCTGGTCTCACTCTTTTTCACCATATTCTGTTCAGATTTCCCTGTAGAAACGCACCACCTCCCCTCGATTCTCAGACTCCCTCCCTGAACAGAACAGTGGTGCTTCAAGAAGTCTTTCTGATTAGATTTAAATAAATCTTTTGCAGTGGAGCAGTAGCATCAGAGTAAATTGACTAGTTTGATTATTTGAAATGCTTTTTTACTTCTGCTCAAGTGCTTTTAAATTGAAATGAAATATAACCCTTCAGGTGTCCTACAAAGCTGCATGGGTTACAGAATTCTAAATATGGTGTCAGAATAAAAGCATATCTTGAGGTAATTCAGAATAAAGGAGCTCTTCTAATATTTTCCTCAGTGAGGTAAAATGGCTTTTGGGTTCTAGTTCATTTAGCATTAATTGGCTAATTTAGCTTCAGCACAAATCAGTGCAGCCCTGCCTAATGTTGCCACTGTGTTGTCCCCACATCCTAACGATGCTCTATGAAAAGCCACCTATGGGTTACTTTTGTTTATGATCTCATTTACGAATACATCCTGACTGCTGGAGAGGTCTTTATTGCAAAAATAGTCTATTGCACCACTCTACTAGCCTGACCCACATCGTTACACAGATCGTTTTGTGTGCACGCCATGTCAGCATGAGCTGCAGCAAGCCACGGCAAAGCTCTGCATCAGGCTGATCTATCAACTGAGAATGATGTCATGACTAAAGATAATTAGTAATTTTTTTAAATAGTATTTTGCCCTTTCAATAAGAAGCATGTTGAACATAGATTAAAGGCAAATGGAAAAGAGCATGTGGAAATTACTACTTTCAAATTAAGCTTTAAAAAGTATGCTATGTCAGGTCAGGGAGTTCAGATAATGCCCATCTGTGAGCGCTGAAAGAACTAGCGCTGGAAAGGACTAGTAAGTGATCAAAGTGTAACGGGAATGTTCAGAAAAGATAAGGTCATAGAAGAAAAGCTAAATTAGTTTTTCACATCCATGTTCAATATGGACAATCTTATGAAATGACTCACGAGAAACTTTTCACTGGAGGTGAACTGGAAATTCTGTCTCAAACCAAAACTAAAAGGGATGGCCAAAATGATTGCAGGCATCAGGGAGACTGCTCACATCACACTAGAGGTCCAGCATAAAGGCATACCACCCAGTAAAGCAGACCAAAAGAGCACCAAAAGTAAGACTGAAGTGGATAAAGAGCAGGTATGAGAGAGTAACAAATGTAGGAAAGCAGTCTAAAAAGTTGCACTTATTTCTAAACCAGTAAACCAGAAGAAAACTGCACCCTGACAGGCCAGATACAGCAATGTGTGGCAGGGAGAAAGAGCATCAGAGCAACTTGAGAAAACAGACGGATTAGTAACAACTTTCAAACACACCAGAAGCAGGAGGTCTGCCAAGCTGTCCTAGGAACAATAGATGCTCCAGATATCATAGCAATGCCTAGAGAAGATTTCAGGAAAAGAAAACTTTTTTCTTTCGGTTAACCTCGTAGAGGAGCTTCAGGAAGTTTTCATGACAGAACTTTTTAATGGGAGAGGCATGGTGGAGCATCTGTCTCAAATCCAAGTGTAAAAGGTTTTGAAACAAAATGACAGGACAGATGGTATTCATCCAAGAGTTCTAAGGAAATTCAGGGATGAAATGGCTGAACTATGAACCGTACTTTATATTTTTTCACTTAAAACTGCCTTAGTGTTAGACGAATGGAAGGTCACAAATATGACACTAATTTTTAGAAAGCATTCTGTGGAGATACAGGGAACTTCAGACCAGTAACCCCCATATGTCGAGCTGGTAGGAACCATAGTACAGCCGAGTGTTGCTGGACAAATGGCTCAAGAGTCCTATTGCGATTTCACAAGACGAAATCCTGTTCCACAGGCCTGTAAATATTCTTCAAAGAAAGCAGTGAACACGAAGGTAAAGGAGATCAGGTAGTTCTGGTCTACTTGAGTTTGGTCTGGTCTATTTCTCATAAAAGAAGTAAGTCGTCATTGAAGGCCTTGCATGAATAAATAGCTGGTTAACAATACAGGAACAAAATAGGAATTAGTCATCAGTTTCACCAGTGGAGGAAAATCACCTATGAAAACCCATAGATTATTTTTGGAGATGGGGTTAATGACTAGTCCTTTTTTAATATATACATATGTGACTTGGAAAAAAGTGGTGAATGGTGCTGCAAGAAAGATGAGAGCAGCAAAGCCAGCCTGCAGTCTGAAATGACAGGATAATAAAACCAGCAGGTGAAATACGGCATTAATACAGAATGTATTACATATTAATATGTGCTCCCCCAACACATATGAAGGGGAAAAACCAGGCCTAACGTTTATGTCGTGGGTAATGTTGGTGGACGATAAACTATATTAGTCTTGAGGAGATGTTGGAGCTAGAATAGATAATTTTGTGAAGAGGTAATAGATATTTGCTAGAAAAACAAATAGCATGTTAGGCATTATTAGCTAATGAGTTAAGAACAAAACAAGTATTTAGTATTTCCTTACCATCTTCCTAAAAGAATATAAAGTTTCCTTTTAGATCAACTTAGAACAAAGCCTATTTACAAAGTTGGTCTTGTTTTTCCCAACCAAGACCTATGTCTGAAGAACTGTAAATATGCCTCTCTTGGTTTTTTTTTTTTTTTTTTTTTTTNGTTTTCAGAAGGAAAACCTTGAGTAGAGCAGCTACAGACCTGGGAACTGACTGCAGTACATACAGGCTTTAGAACTCAAATAACACAAAAGAAATTTCAAATGGGTGTAGAGACAAAATCAGAAAAAATGGAATAGGATTTTTATCTTTGATTAGCTAATGATCTATTGAACTGCTTCGTAGCAGTGTAATCACAGGCATCTTGTATATAACATTGGCACATGATCTGGTACATACTGCTCAGTGATGGATTATTTGCTGTGGTGGTGACTGTCACTGATCCTGCTTCACTTGCCTTACCATCCTTAGCATATATTTATTTTTTGCATTTTGGCTTGTATTTCTTTCCACATCTTGAAATGTATGTGTTTTGTCAGCAACCCCTGCATTTCCAAAATTGCTGGGCCTCTCGCATGAGCTGCATCACAGCCCCATCTGCTTTTCCGTGATCCCATTTGAATCCAGTGTCAAGAATCCTGTAACGGAGCCCAGATGTCGAGCTCGCTGCTGCATTCGCCAATGCACGCAGCGCTTAAGGGACGCATTAACTCTGCTAACTGTGGGATGTGCAGGAGATTCAGAACCACCCGGTAAAAAAAGTTGACTGCCTAGGCAGATTTCTCTTCACTGGTGCAATTAAGTAATTGTCACAGGCCAGCACCAATTAGTGAGTGAACCTGTACGCTGCTCTGACTATCCTGATATTCTGAGATTAATTATCCCCCCTAGCCTCAGTGTTGGAGAGGCTCTTGATGTTCCAGGGCTGAATATGGAATCAACCACCAGAAAAATCTTTATAGCCAGCAAATCTGGTGCTCCACCTATAAGTTGTATAGCTACTCTCAGTATTTCCTGGCCCAAACATCTAATGGTAAAGTTTGTACCCATAAATCAGTTCTCCAGCAGAGCTGAAGGGATGATGCTTGTGTGGACAAGACCCCATCCTTCTAAAAAACTCTGTGAAAAACCTGCTGTGATGATGTTATTGTCAGCGCTGCCACCTTGAAGCCAGCTCCTGGCTGGCTGGACCCAGCACTGACCTAGCACTAACTACTCACTTCGGGAATGAAGACCTTTATAACAAGCCTTCATAATTCTCCTATATCTCACTGATTTGTCTCAGCAGAGGAATGAACTGCACAGCCAGCATGCCTCTTCAGCAACCTTGAAACCTTTTGCGTACTCAGATGTGACAGATGACCAAAGTCTGCCTAGATTCAAACAGCGGTTGGACAAATTCTGGACTATTAAATAGAAAATACCATCTGTATCTCAGACAGTGCTGATGTTGTATATTGCCACAAGTAGGGACAACGTTAGGCAAGTATCCTTGCCCCGTCCTTTCACTCTGCCCTGTGCTCCTTGACCACATTGATCCTACTGACCACTGAGGGAGACAAGCTACTGTGCTAGCTGGACTTTTGGTCTGATCTTGCATGTACTTTTTAAGTTCTTATGTTAAACTCACTTCTTATCCTAAGGGAAAAGATTTTTCAACTTTGTCCATCAGAGACAAAGGGTCCCAGTATTTCTGGAGTGCAGACTTGATTCCTCTCATAATCATCACATGGAAGAAAACGGGATACTGTAACAGGCAAAAAAAAAAAAAGTGGTTCCTATCTCCAACTGGGAATGGCCCAGTTCAACATTACTTTATCCCCAATAGCTTTAATATCAGTAGTAACCAGACCCCACCCTGCTATAGGGTTACAGAATTGTTTTCCTCAGCAACACCCATGCCATCTTACCTTCACTCCCAGACAGCAGGACAGGCAGCTTTCCCTTCTGTAGCCAGGTTGATTAGCTCTGTCTTCAGAGGTTCCTTGGCATCTTCAGGACAGGTAGGACTTCAGGGCATTCCTCAGTGCAATTGAAAGAGCAGTATGACTAGAAGCACTTCCAGAGCTTGGCGTGCTTTTTCTCCCGGTCAGCTCTTCCCAAATCTCCCTTCTTATGAACCCACAAGGATCCTCCAGAAGGCTTCTGCTTTCATCCAGTTCTACTTTTGTTCATTGTTTCTGCTGCCTCAGAAATAAAAATACGAAAATTGCAATTGTAGCTGCCTGTTGGGCAACTGTGATGGCCTTGAGGACTCCGGCAAGAGAGTTGATGGCTGCTGATGGCGGCTGAGCCATCCTGCAGGCTTAGGCTAGGAAGGCAGACATTGCCAGGTAGGGTTAAGGGTCTCTTGAGTGTACCCCAGAATGACACAGTGCTTCCCCAGTGGGTAAGATCCCTGGCTGTGCAGAGGCACAGCTTGCAGAGGGCACCTTTTCACCCAAAAGCCCTCAGAAACGCAGGTACGAGTCTTCATGGATCTGGCCCACATTTGTTACTTGTAAGCGCTAATGCTGTATCTTTGTGACAGGCCTAACTCAGCGAGCACACACCCACACACAGAAGATCCAGAGAACTTTATACTCACAAGATCCACCACTGTTTAATGTCAGGGCTTGTTCAAAGATACTGGCCTACACTATTTTCCTGGGGAAATCCTTCCACAAGTTTAAAGGAAAAAGGCTGTATTTTGATTCCTATTTCCACTCTAGTGCCTTCAAGTGATTCAGAAAGCCTATTCCAAGCAAGACTTCTTCATTTAATTTGAAGACTGTGCTTTAATGTCTGGGCATGCTGCCTTTTTGACTGACACACACTGCCACCAGCAGCCCTTTCCAGGAAAGCAAAATACCATCTCTCCATTCATTTTCCCTTCCCCTTTCAGGACCTGTGGGATGCTCAGCCAGAGGGCTGCTCTTGCCATCATGCGCATCTCAGGCATTAGTTTTTAATTTGTTTTTAATAGGAGTTAGTGCTATGCTGCTTCTCCCACCTTTCTGCTCCTTTCTCATGCAGGAGACATTACTTTTGCACAAGAAACACCGCCGAGTTGTTCGAACTGGCAGCCCACTGGAGGCAGTTCTGCTTTCACGTCATACAATCGCATTCACGAGACCTGCAGCACCCACCTAGCCCTCAGCCCTGCTTTACCTGCATGACACTTCGGATGGGGCATGGTTTATGTCCCTAAAGCAATCGCGTTTCTCTTCTAGCGAAGTATATTAGTGAGAAAAAGAAGGGATATAATAGGCAAACATACCTTTTCATCTTGGTGTTTGAACAGCTCTAACTCCTCCTTACAGGCTTTGATCCTTGTCACCTTTGTCGACCTGTTAACTGAAGGAACATGCATTTTTCATCAGTCAGTTAAGATCCATCAGACCATAGGCTATTCTAATACCTTGCTGAAGAGTCTCCATCCACACTGTTATTCAGAACAGCCACAGAGCAGTGCAACGTGATAAAAACCCTAAGGGTTGTGCAGACAGCTGATTTTTTCTTTTACCAGGACCCATATCACATGGTAATGGAGAATGCCTAATTTCACAGTGTAAAGAATGGACTAATTTTTGAAGATTTAAAAGATTAACTGTGTTACTGAAATGTATAATCCACACAAACACCTCTTCCCACTTTTGCTGTGCTCCATACTGGTTAATGCAGCTGAGGGCGTGATGAGTGAGGCAGCACACACCGATGCACACACTTGTGGCAGCAGCGGGTGAGGGAAGATGACCAGAGGCTCCCCACAGTGAAAGGAGGGCCAAAGGGGCTTCAGTCTTCAGGGGTTACTCACAGTTAGTGTACCTTTGGTTTTTTTTAACCCAAAGGGAAGCAAACTTACCTATATTTTTTGATAGGCTATCACTTTTTCTACCTAGACTTATTCTACATAAGGAGTCCTCCTATACAGTGCCAGCCAAACTACACAACTTACTATTCCAACGCTACAGGAGTTCAGAGGAGGCTTGCAGGGTAAGTAAAGTCAACAACCAGAGGACTAAATGCTGGCAACCGCTTCTGATGTTCCCAGAAAGTAAATATTACCCTGGAAGATAACCACTGACACTTCTCAAGGATTATTGTCATAAATGTAAGCAAGATAAGATTTCAGAACACAGCAAGACCTAGTATTCCCATGCCTTTTATAGCAGAGAAAAACAACCAGAAACAGAAACAGTGCTAATTTGTTTCTCCTGAGTTGCTTCTTTTCACCTATTACAATTAATGGATCTAAGCTCACCAGCAGGGAACAAACAAGAAATGTTTCTACAAAAAAACAGTTTGTGTTCAATGGCGTAGATAATTTCTTCTGCATGGTTCTGAAATTCTCCTCCTTATTCCTATGTCTCCAAGGATCTTGCACAATTTGATCTTTTTTAACCTATAGGGAAAGTCGTGCTTGATACCCAGCAAAATCTACCAAAGCATCTTTTGTGTTTTTATAGGCAGCAGTATGTTTTTTCTTTTCTTGTGAAAGGTCTCACAGATCAGGGATAAGCATGAAATTTCTACATCCCTGGCATAGTGTAATAGATCCCAGGCTTCTTGGTCTAATTTCAGAGCAGTAAGTTGTTAACTTTTGGCTTTAGGGACTGCAATTTGGAGGCAGATGGTATGGAAGAAGCAGACAATAGTAAAGGAGATTCACTGGCATTAGGGAAAGAGGATGAATTGATTCTATGATGCCATCAATGGGGACAGTGTCTTTGGTACTGCCCAAAGGGTGCTGTTAGTTCTCCTGGTGCTAGGATCTCTAGTAATGAAGAAAGATGTCCCCTTCTTCCTAACAGTCCCTGTTTGTCTACATAAAAGGGTATTCCCTATAAGAACCGGCCACTGCTATACCCTCAGGGTTTTGCCAAAGGAGCCTTTCAAAATCTGAGTACACAAAAGTGCACTGACATATGTGGCTGGGAAACAAGAATCCCATCTGTAAAGAAGTACTGTAGATTTCAGCATTTAAGCTTGCTCTTAGGCCAGAACTTGTGTCTTCTGTGTCCCAATTTAACTGCACACTCTTTTGCCAAGAAACCTTCTCAGGAAAAAAAAAGTGTTTGATTGAAACATGTTTGTTGGTGGAAACATAAACGGACTAAGATAAAATATAGAGTCAAAACACTACCAACTAGTCCTGACCTTTGGTTCTACCTTAGAAATAATTCTCAAGTTAATTCTTCTATTAGCATATTCAATCTACCTAATTAGATCAGGGCAGGTGATACAAAAATCCAAATGTGTCCACGTGGCAACTCTCAGTAGGAATTTCATTTCATTTCACTGGAAAAAAAAACCTGAGTCCCCACAGATGAGACAAAAGGTACCTAGATAAAAAGGAAAATAGAACACTTTTAATATTTGTAATCCTGAAGTTGTCTAGATTTTGAGATACGGGGTTTCTATAAAGATAATAATCCATTTTTACTCTGTAGAAGTATAATAAACCCAAAAATTCAAATATTTTATTTACTTCACCTAAAAAACCAGCAACCCATAAGTAAGATATACATAGGTTTCCCAGATTTATCCCTAATAAATTTTTTAAAGATTTATACAATTTCTACAGAAACATACAGTGTATCAAAATCTGCATAAATCAAATTTATAAAATATGTAGAAATGCATAGTGATATTATCATCAACTTACAAAGCAAGAATATGGGAACTATTTTTTTCCAAGCTGGCTATAGTAGGAAAAAGTCATTACAGCAACAGCTTCTTATGATCTCATGTTTTGTAAGGTTTCAGTCTCACATACAGATTCATATTCACATACAGCATCAGCTTTCAATGAATTGCACAAAATACCCATTTAAAATGCACACCCGCACAATTTATGTGCCACCATTCTTTCTCTTATGCATAGTCATATGATTAAATTAATCTACCCAACACACAAAAATTGAGTCAGTTTTTCATACACACAAGGAACAAGTACCAGCACACACCCTTATTTTCCTTTTTTTCCAGTTTCCCCCTCCTTTATTTTCTATTTTTCATAGCTCTGAAAGGATAGATGAGAAGTTTAAAGAAACTAGGAAAGATCCCAAACTAATAGATCAGTGCAGACAGCCCTGTAAAGATCAAACTCTGTCACCAAATATAATACATAACCCTTGTTAACATCAATGGAAGCTGCATGCAATGCTATTCTAGTTTTCAGGGGAGTATTTAGTCATATTTAATAGTCTGACATGTTATAGGCATAACTCTTACGAAATCAGTACACTGATGTCAACATTTAACAGTCACAAAATCCGGAATAAGGAAGTGAGGACAAGTCATTTCTCCTCCACCTCTCTGTTCACTCAAAGAGTAAATACTTATACTCCTAAGGGAGTTCGCATCAACTCCTTTCCAGAGCATTTTTAGAAACTTCTTCACATTCTATTCTGTACGCTATAGCACCAAGCGGTTGTATTTTGTGTTTGTAATCCCTCAGGAGAAGTTTCCAATGACAAAAATAAGAAGAAAATTAGTACGAATAAATGCGGTTTCAGGATTTCCATTTCTCTTTTCAAATCTAAATCTGGCATCCAAACTAGTTGACAGATGTCCTTGTAAAGAATTACACAGATGTGTTAAGAAGCTTGATGTTTTTTCCTAATTAAAAGTTTTAGTCCACCTCTTAAGTGATTTCCATTTAAAACAACAATATAATGAAGCATTGGATTCTTTCCAAGTTTTACATAATTGTGCAGCTTTATTTTATTTATTTTTATTTTTTAAATTATTTTTATGTAAGGCATGGTTTAAACAAGCAAGTTAGTGCTTATAAATTCTTAACTGGAATCGCGAGGGTGCTTACTTCCACCAAAATGTACCACATTAGCACTAAACTCATCACTAAGCTTTTCCTTGCACCATACAAAGCGTCCAGTTGAAGTAGAGCAGCCAAACTGGCAACAGAAATTTGTCTTCGGTAACACAATAATTACACAGGGTAGTACGGCTGGTCCCTATCCCTGGTGACAGCTCAGAAAAATCCACTGTATAATTTCCAACAAATCCTTTTCTTGTGAAAGAGAGAAATGAAAGAGGCACTAAATATGTTGAAATTCACCTTCCAAAGAAGCAGCATGACTGTGAGAGAAGGCCACCCTGGCTAATAACCTGTGGCAGTGCTTAGTAAGATGTAAAATTAAATAAAAATATACAACAGGTTGATAATCACCAAGTTCTGTGAAAATCTGGTTACTCCAACCTTTTCAAGTGTGTGTAAAAAAACTGCCTTCAGACCCCTGAGTGTAATCCCAAAGAAGACGACAACGCTTTTAACTATGTTCCTATGAAACATAGCTAACAGCACATTAATTTACCAACATCTTAAAACAAAAAGATGTAAACATCTACAGAGTTTAAGGTAAAGCAGTTTTGTAAACATTAACTGCGGATGATAATGTTATTGTAATAATCACAGTTCCTCTATGTCCTTCATCCAAGCCAGGAGGCTCATAGCTGTACAAAGTTAATAACTGCAGCAGTTTTCAGGCTATTTTCAGTCCTGTAAAAATTAATGTGTCAGTAGGTAGGTTTTGTCTGTCTACACACTAAGGATGTTGTTCATTTCCCATTTTTGCGTTGCTTTACTGGAGTCACACTCTGAAATGAAAACTTGATGGAGGACTTCGGAGCGATCCAAGCACTTCCCTGATGGAATGTGAGTAAATCTGTGCAGATTCTGGAAAACAAAACCATCAGGAACATGTGTGTTTGGTTTGGTTTTTTTTAAAAAAAAAAACATTTTCTTCACAACTGCAATATAGCTGTTTACAAAATCAGGTTTCAGGGTCCCAGAACAGATCAGTTCTATACTCATTTTACTACTTGTTAAACCTAGACCTCCACAGCCTTCATAGTATGAAATGTTTGATACGTGTAGGTCCACTTGAGATGCCTCCCATTTTTCTTAGGCAACAAACTGCCAGGAAAATGAGCAAAACTGTGTCTAAAATGCTTCCAGCCTTTTCATCTGTCTTGTAACCAACCCAAAAGATTATTTTTTGAGGACAGCTCTATGAGAACTGACTTCACTGGGCAGATCCTCCTTCAGTTAGCCCTCACATAAAGCAACTGCACATCACCACCATTAACCACACTGGGGAAAAAAAAAACCAAACCACTAACTTTGCTCCCTCTTTGGCTTGTAGAAAGAAGAGAAGAGGGTATGAGAGCAAGTCTGGCCTCCCGAGCAACAGGAGGCTGCCTAAGAAACTGCAGACCTATTGTGCCTAGCCCATTCAGGCTGAGACTCGCACATTTGGCTCCTTCCACACCCCCCGTGCTGCCATGCCCGAGTCTTGCGCATTTGCAAAGCGGCCTGTGGCTCCTCTCCCGCTTGCTGACCCCCTGCGCCAGATGCAGCCCTGGCTCGCTGACTGGTTGCATCTAGCGTGGAGAGCAACGGAGCAGAAGCAAACCCGTGGCACTGCGGCCGGGCTGGAGCTCTGCAGCCCTGCCCCCTGTGTCCAGAATCCCCTGGCACAGGGACCCTCTCCATCAGCCTGTCACTCCCACGTGCATCTGCATGTCCAAATGTTGGTTCAGGTTGATACCTGCTCCTGCCGTGTGGCCAGACACGGGGGTCCTCTACTTGGAGAGGTCAACAGATGCCTGGACAAAAGCAATAGGCAGACCACCACCAGCCCTGTTCTGGATGTTTGCTTATGGGCACTGAAGCCCGGCTACTGCTCAACGCTCAAGCAGCACTGATGTTACGCTCACCAAACTGGCACGCAAGTGTTTTATTCCAGAAACAACCAACCGACCAACCAGATAAAATCTCCTGGCAGCTTTCATTTACACAAGGCCACAACATTTTTCAGCAGTTCATAAGCATTTCATTCCTTACACCCTCCTCATTACAAGAAACGGTCATACCCTCTGTACTGCACAGTGGAGCGTGCCAAATTTCTAGTATTTGCTTGGTTACACACCCTTGGTGGTCCTTTTGCTTTCACCCCTCCCCCCCCCCCCCCCCTTCTTTTTTTTCCTTCTGGAAGCCAGTCAGTGTTTTGTTCCACAGCCCAGACCGTGCCTACTGGGCTTCCTTATAACTCGCGGTAGTAAGTAAACAATTACACAACTTGGTACCACTGTGGAGGAAATGGATCTTCTTGCATAAAAGAAATGCTTAGAGAAGAGCCAAGTAACATGCTGGGACACACTAGAATGGCTGGAGAGAGTTAACAAATGCTATATATTATTCCAATATTAAGGCAGAAGTTGGCAGGCACTGAAACTCTGCTTATTGATTTTTAAATTTCAGGTTTAAAGAATTTTGTCTCTCTATATGGCACAAGAAAGCTGAGTGGAAATCCATTACGGTGCTTGGTATTTCCTAGCTCTACGCAAATACCAGAAAACGTGGAGTGGCTTAAAGGATAATAAACAGATTTCACTGCACTCGAACAGTGCCTACATCTTTCAGGCAAACACAGTCCAGATAACCAGCTAATGAATTAATAAACATGTAATATACTAGACAGACTGAAGAAAAGTCCGACACAGAATAGTTTCTTAGACACAGAACCAAGTTACGTGTGACTATATCCAAGGATAACGTCATCCTTAGACTATTTGGTCTCATTTTTTAAGAGACAAACCTTAGACATTTTTTAAAGTAGCACTTTCAAAGCCAGTGTTTGTAGAGGACTTACAGATGTAGTGACTAAATAGACTATAGCAGCCCTCACGTGTATAGGCCAACATTCCAAGTCTTTATTAAAAATTCATAGATTTTGCAATAGCATTAGAATGGCACCACACCCAGAATTCACAACGGAGCATGTTATTAGCGAACAGCTAATGAACAGGAAAAAGAAATACTGAAGAAGGCAAAGACAACACAAAAAGGCAAAGAGTAACACTATGTTTACCTATTCCTATGTAGGCTTAAGAAGATCTTGTGTCTTTAAACAGAGCAACACTTCAATTTAGACCTCCCCAAATTAGATTTAATATTGACCCTAGCTGCTAAATGCACACCAGCATTTAAGTAATCTTCTCACAGTGTACATTAGATAAAGAAACTTTCTTCATAGAAAGCGTACAAACAGCGAGGGTAATGACACTAAAAGCTTTTAGAAACTCTGTCACTGGTAGTGGACATCCTCTTTGCTTCCTCCGAGACAATTGCTAACTCCTAACATACCGGTGGCAGCACACGGAGCTTCATGAGATTTTCCTTAAAGATTCTGCTACAGAAGACAGCAACTAGAACCACTAGCAAAAGCATCTTTCCTTAGAGGAAGTTTTTCTGCCAAGCATGGATTTCCACAAATGTGCAATTAACAATTTACTTGGTTCAGTTAACCTTGCTGTAGATCTTTATTTTCAGATGTACATAAAATAATTTTAAAAAGGTGCAAAAAATCGGGATGCAAATTCTAATTTCTTTTCTCCTATATATCTGTTACATACCTTGAAGTATTGCCAATCCTTGTATTCATTCTGATTACAGTGTGTAATCATAATTTTGGATCCATCTGGTCCTTTAGTTAAGCACTGATCGTACTGCATGAGTTGATTAGCTTCATTGATTCGGAAAAGCTAACAGGGAAAAAAAAAAGTCACCTTTTTAACAGTTGACTCAAAATAATGAGAATTTTAGAAACACTGAAAATACCAATGAAATTGCACCATTCAAAACATTCTCTGGTGTTATTACACCTATCTTTCAGAAGGGTTCTTTAGTTTACATGAGGTAATGCACTTTTACTATCATGACACTCAATCTCATGGATAACTTTCCTGTACGATTTAGAAGGCTAAGAAACTTCGCTAGCAAGACAAAAATGGTAAGGATAAAGGGATTCCTATTTGGGAGACTTCTGAAAGTGTTTGATTAAAAGCCTTTGTATGATTTGATGGCCAAACAATCCACTATCTTTCTAAAGGACACAGGTCAAACACAATAGCAGCTTGGATTGCAACCATCTATTAGTAATTATGTTCTGCCAATTAATTTGTAAATGAAGCAGCAAGAAATTTGTATTCAATTTCTTGTCTTCTGTGGTGGAAGATGACTTACTGCACAAAAATGTTTTATACTTCCATCAGAGCAAAACAACTTTGTGAAATAATTGAGCCAAAGCAAGTAAGGGGGCTGTTTCCTGAAGGATTAATTATTAAGTGAAGATAAATGATGATTCAGCAGCAATGCTAAGAGCTGCAGTTATTCTAATGCAGTGATACGGTTGCTTTAAAACACAGTTCTTGCATCTTCATGTACCTGTTTCACTGAAGAAGAGATTACGAATTTGCTTTCAACTTCGTACTGTTTGTGTTTGAAATGATACTTCCAGATTCCCATATTTTAGCAATGTCAGTATGCTTATGGAAAATCCCTAGCTCCCATCTTTGTAGCTGGCACCTAAGTGACTTTATATACAAGCTTAACAGAAAACCGGCCTGTTATCATACACAGCAAGTGACTCTCCTTCAGACTTGCCTCCAGGCTCCTTACCTGATTTCCTCCCATTCTGTGGCACGGCCCAAGCTCAACAAAGCCACCATTGGTATGCCCCATGCTATCGATGCAGTAAGAAGTTTCAAAGCCTCTAATCTGGAAAAGAGGTTTTGCACTCTAAGTTAGTCTCAAGGAAAAAATAAGCATGAAGGAGTTCAGAAAATTCCCACTTACCTTTCAAACCAGAAACAGGTATCTGACAGAGAGATATGAGACAAACCTGTGCATGAAATTTAAATTCTGATGTTAACTGTTCTGGGAGATGGGAGCTTCAAGCTGCCTATGCTAATTTGCAGGCTCTTATGTGAGTTAGAGTACACTGATAAAGCTAGAGTTGCAAAGCTCAGTTCCAAATTAATGACACCGAAATGTAGTACTTTCAAGTATTGTAATTTATTCAATCTCCTATCAAAGCATGTTCAGTCTCCCAGGTCTTCATAAATAAAGCAGGAGCTCAGCTAAGTTGCTC
>VYZV01044979.1:750-14445 GCA_013401275.1 Pandion haliaetus
TATCTATCTATCATTTTCCAAACATAAATCTTCCACTGGTGGTATTTCCAGTACATACACATTACAGTCATAGATTCCCTGCTGGCCTTCCCAGTCAAATAATTCCTTTCTGACATCCAGACTGTTCCCACTCCTCTCTATTATTTTTACATTTTAATTCCACTTTTGTCTGTCTTCACATCTTTTGGCTAATAATTTCAGTAACTCTCTCTTCTCCTCTGCTCCATCGTTGTCCCTGTCCTTGTAACACTCAGATCCAACTCCTAATGCTCCACTTAGGCAGTTTTCCTTTTATTGCTGTAGCATCAGCAGGGGTTCTTTGACACTAAAAGAGAGATTATCTCCTGCTACAAGCTCTGTTCTCCAAACCACAATACTTGTCAAAGAGAGGAGGAATTGCACAAAGTCCTGTTCAGCCCCTTCAGTCCAGGCAAGGTGCAGATGGAACTTTGGAGAAGATAGCTGCCAAACCCCAATGGCTAAAAACATGGAAGCTTTTTCTTTTTTTCTTTTTTTTTTTCCCCAGCAGGTTATAAATGCAAGCCAAATGTAGGCAGATTTTCACAGGATAGCTTATGCCAAATTTTAGGCCGCTGCTCCAGCACATGAAGATAATACAGTTTCCTTGGTAATTGTAAACATTTTTCATAGAGGAAAAAATATTTTCCTGTGAAACCTATTGTGAGGCATAGATGTGCTCTGCTTGCTTAAGCCTTCCAAAACAAGTAAAGAACTACATGCATTTCAGCCTGAGGCAGACACCTGCCATGGAAAACTTCAACTTGAGTCTTTAAAATTTAGCAAAATTGTATTATATCTTAAGACACTTAATAATGGGATAAGACTATGTCTTAAATACAGGGATTTCTTATTCTGCCAATTATACGTGTTTATTGTAGATTTTGACTGTACCAGTATTTCCGCTGAAACCTGGCATTGTGGGGATCGAGTTATTTCTTCTCAAGAGGATGCGAGTCATTTTGCAGACAATCTTAAAAACAGAATTTAACTACAGTTGGTTTCTCTTTTCTTCAAGGGCATGGAAGATACTTCAAAAGGCTAAAGTGTGAACTGAACAAAGCTTGTTTTAATAATTTTTGTGTATGCGTTTTCAAGGCATGTGAAAAAATACCCATGTGATTTCTCCAGTTGCAGTGACACTGGATGTGTTTCCCAGGATGAGATTAGTCAGCTATTGCCTTGGGTTTGCTCCACAGGGGACAGGTCAACTACCTTTATTGCATGCCATCAGCAATGTGCCACTGAGGCATTTCCAAAAGATTAAATACTTCTCGGGAGTAAGAGGCCTGGTTAAAGTGGAAAATTTCCTTTTTTGTTTTGCTGCAATACCTATTAGGGGGCAATAAAGGGGATTATGGAATCTTACATCAACAACAGTATCGTTTGCTGAGGTCTTTTTGTTCTTTTTGCTTACATGTATGAAAGCATGTGCATTTACAAATTCTATATGCATGTAAATATCTATTAAAATAAATGCAGAATAATATGTTGTTTAGCCTCCCTAGACAACTGCTGCATTTCACTGGGCCAGTTACACTTTGCTTTGTGGCTGGGGGTGGCAGTTGGTATAATTATTAAAGAAAAGAGATTTTCAAAGATTCAAAGGATTGCTTATCAGCAAGTACTTTATGCAACTCCATAATACTTCCCTGTTCTTTAACAGAGGTTCCTTAAAAATTCCTTTTACAATCAAGAAAAAAGAAATTTTAAAAGTATGTTAATAATGGTAAACTTTATTTCTTGTTATTTTTCTCTCAGTCTCACATAGTCACTCAGTTTATATTATCTGACTGAACATTACAAGATTCCCATATTTTGGAATTTATTCTTTTTGATTGAACTGTTGTTGAGTACATGATATGGTATCTCAGTCAATCAAATAATTGATTATCAAAGCTTCACATGACACTTCCATAGTTTTAGTATTAAACTTCTATTGGTGGAAACAGTTGTAACCTCCTGTCCTTGTGTTTTCTCAGCACACAAATGAAGGCTGGCACAAGGTACATGATTTCACAAAATGGCAGGTCAGTCCCAGAGACTGCAGGACTATAAATGGAGGATCTTATTTTTGACAAAAGTCTCATGTAGCCCCCCCTTTATCTTTCCAACTATTTTATTCCTGAATCTGACCCTGTCTTTAAAATGGGAGTCATGCAGTGAAGCACAGAAGCTCAGATGGCATAGATCTATTTTGAAACTTTTACTCCCAATACATCTCCTCTAGAACTTTTTTACTTAAGAAAATCAGTCTCAGATCAAGGCCCCATTGTGCTAGGAGCTGTACCAAAAAAGAGAACGAAGATGACTCCTACTCCAAAGTACAAATGAAAAAAAGACGACCGGGCCAGGGGAGGGGGGGGTAATAATGCTAGCAGATTTTAATAGGCAGTTAGGCATTAGTACGAGCATTAGTAGGCATTAATGCTTTATAGGAAGATAAATTTTGACATTAGAGACCATGCTGTATAAGTTAAGGCTTTTAATCTAGGTAGGACAAAAAGAAATGTCTAAGGAAGTGCCAATGGAAATAGTCAGAGGCCAGGAGCACTGTACTTTCCACTTCTGCCAGAATTAATCTCAGAGTAACTGAATTAGTCTAACATTTGACTTAGTCTAGCTGGAGAAAGGCTGACAAAAATAGGTACATCCACTTGGCACATTTGCACTAACACTGCTTCAGGTTAGTGCTTAGGCGATAAAACAGGGCCCTGCCCTGGGAGAATGTTCTACTGGCACTGATTTCATGTTCATGCTCAGCTTCCCAGCTGCAGATACATTAAGATCCTTGCCTCTTTGCAGCTTAGTGTTTAGAACTTGGATAAGGTGTTTCCCTAACAGCTGGCCAACTGTTAACATTTTCTACTCGTCGAACTTTTTTTTGTGATATGGTTGCTGTCTGTCTGCCAAGCTTATCAAAAGTGCACTCACTGTATATGTATTTCTTTTACAAAATACTTATATTGCACTGTTTTTTAAACTATTTGTTCTGTTTCATGGCTCCTGCTTTCAAAATTGTTTTTAAGACTCAGCCCTTTGAAATATTTTGTTTCTTTGGGGTAGGAACATTGAACTCTTCCTGATGCCCAACTCAAGTGTGGAAATCAACACGACCTATCACATATACTAAGTTTTGGATATTGAAATGTCAAGTGCAATTCTGAAGAAGATATGAAGGACACACAGTGCCTAAGGAGACAGACTGAACCACCGTTTCCTAAGATACCTGCAGCCAGAAAGGATGAATGCAATCATGGCATAAAATAAAGCTGTTCAAACCTGGCAGCGCCCTTGGAAGATGATAGCTGTGCAAACTTTCTGTGTTTGGGTGTGTGTGCCCAACAAAATGACATGCAACTATAGGATATTGAAGTCATAATAGCAATGGAGATTTCCAGAACATTCAGCATGCTTTGGCGTGCAGGCCACATAACCAAGGTCTCTTAAGAGTTAGCACATACTAACACCCTAACATTGTCTTCTCATTTACATTTACTCGTGTTAAACTGTATAGGTACTCTTTCATATGCCAATTTCCATTTTATTGTACAGTATATATTTTGTTAGAGAATGCTTATTAAGTTCTCTTCAGTTATCTATTAGGCATGTTATAAAGGTTTCATCTCTGGTTTTGTGGAGTGTATGTTTAAAGCCCATTTTTTAAGGCCCATTAGTTGTCTCAGGCCCACGCTGTTTGGTTATGAATGATACATTTATTGTGCACTTTAAGTGAGATAGAACTGGGGCATGCTGCAGACCGAAAACTTAGATCAAATCCTAGCAAGCTGGAGTATGCTTCTGTCTGAATTATACATTGGCCAAGCATCAGCTACCTTGCAGTGACATAACATGGCCAATGACAAGTCAGCTATGTGAATCTTCCTAGGAGGATCCCAATGTTGTGAAATACAAAAGCAGATGGATTTGTAGGTTGTTTGAGCTCCAGAAGCCTTTCTAAGCCTGTAGGGTATGCTACAGGTGTCCTATATTTGACCATGCAAAGCACTGAGATACATCAAGGGGCACAGCAGCTTTAGTGAGCTCTGTGGTCCAGCCCCTAAGGTGCAATGTAGACATAAACATATTCATGAACATATGTCTAGTTCTTTTACTCTTTTCCACAAGCCAACCCTTCCAGTATCAAAAAGTTTTTTCATTTCAACTCTTCCTTGCAGAGAAAAAAAGCTCTGAGATGCTTATAGCTAATAATGATACTGAGTACTGACAGTATTATTGCTACAGTGTTCCACCTCCTCTCTCTCATTCTCGACCATCGCACCAGCAACTCACTTGTTCAGTCTTGACTTGAGTGGAGCACGGCAGTTTCTTTCTAGCTCCTCCAGTGCTGGAGAGAAACTGCAGCGCTGTGCAGCACCTGAAAATATGAGTGTGAAAAATATGCTTTGCAGCTCTTAGGTTGGCAGCATGCCTCACCGCATGACCCAGTCTGCAGGGAAAGACCTGAAACAATGAAAATGGGATGCAGCCTCCCCTTCTGCCACTAACAGCTGTACCGCATCTACCTCTGGCCTCAAAGATACAGTGGAGGGATTATAATTTCTTTGCTTATGGCAATGTAGCTCACACCGTGCATTAACTTTGCACATGATAAAAATGCTGCATTGTGGTGATACATCCTCTCTTGCAACCAGCTCACAAAATTGGCAAGGTAAACTTGAGAGAACAAGATGCACTATCCTGAAAGATGATACAGTTTGTTTATGTGCTCTGCAGATCAGAGAGCTGGAGATGGGAGTTTGCCTCCCAAATCAAATTGCTTGTTTTCTTCCATGTTCCAGTTCACATTCATATACAATTTGCAGTTCAATTATTGTCCCTGTAGCTTCTTTAGTGTTACTACTTTCCATATTTCTAATATCAAACTTTTTTCATGTTTTTTTCTCTATATAATTAGCTCTGAATTTTCTAAGCAAAACTTTCCTTGTTTTACTTATTTCCTTGCTGCATTTTTTACCTCCTTTTGCTCTTCTGTATTATCTGTTTTCACTAATATTTGCAACACCTCCTAATCTAACATCATCTGTGAAACTTCCTATCTTCTTTTTAACACCCCCTCTTTCAGATTATTAGTAATACTGTTAAATAAGGCATGTTTAAGGGACTTTGCAGCTTCTTTCCTTGCATTCGCAATGACTATTTGCAACATGTAACCTGAAGAAATCTGTTTCCCTAAAGACAGATCTGAATAAATGGTAGCATGGATAGCCTAGGGAGCATACTGTGTTCTGAGGAACTGACACCTCTCCGATCTTCCATCAACAAAAAACACTCCTACCTTAGCCTCAGCAAGTTCACAAACTCAAGTTTTAGTAAATTTAAGTAGAAGATTCATGGATTGCAGGTGTAACTAGAGACTTTTTATAAATCCACTGCTCTGAAGAAACTGTGCCCTATCCAGCCACAATCAATCTATTAACTCTAACCTAGACCACTTTCATGGATGCTAAAATACTGCTATCATGCTACTTTTGTCCAACACCAAGGGCCAACTGAAACAAGATGATGTGCTATACATCTTCTTGCAAGGTAGCCAGAAAGGGTACTACAGCCATACTGCTCGTAATGCTTTGGCTGTCAATCACCTGCTACAAGTATCTGAATAGTGAAAAACTCACTATTGAGAGAGATGACTTCTCTCTAATATCCATTACTAACTTTCTTTAGTCAAAATTTCAGGTGTAATCAAGATACCAAAGAACTAGGGAATTTTCTGTTACATCTTTCTCACCTCCACATTTCTTTTGGCAAAAATTTAAACAAGCTAGTTAAGGTATTTATTCACTTAGTTATTTGAATGGTGAATGATTTACTGCTTTGTTGAGATCTCTGTGTGACAGATAACTCTCAGACTAGCATTTAACCTAACTAATCAGCTTTTCCTGTCTCTATTACTACTAACCAGTTGAAAAAAAAGACTGAAGATTGATTTTTTTAATACATGTGAAATGTTATATTAATAAGAATGTTTAATACAGTACATCATGCGTGCTTACATTTTGTTTTGCAAACTTTCAAGCATCCTATAAAGTTCAGTTATGTTTTTAAGTATTTCTAATCATAATGCAGACAAAACTCTGCTAGCTCAAAAAAAATTTATTATTATTTTTTTTAACAATCACCAATTTGACTGTTTATTAAGCTTAGGTAAAATTAAATGGATCCCAGTATAGCTGCCCGGTGAAAATGAATGTGTAGCTCAAAGACGTATCATACGTTATTACGACCCTTTTAGGATATCTCTCATCATTGCATTTATCACAAACCTCTCACTATTTGCATTTACATCTGTGCTAGCAATTACTAGAGTTCAAGTTTGGATATAATTGATTTCACTACCTGTTCTAATCAGAGTTAGCCACAGCTTCAAAAATAACATGAAGCAAGCATAAACAGGAACTGTCATCAAAAGAAGCAATCCCCTGCAGCCGCTATTCCTGCCCTTGCTCTATTCCCTCTCTTACATCATCAGATGTACTTATGTGGCTACATGGTGAACTGGATCAGCAAAGTAACCTGGCAAAACACTAACCCTTTGCTGGAGGGGATATGGGATTAATTTTGATCCAGATTGGTTTTCTGATCCAATTTACTAAACACCCACACAAATACTTGAGCTGCATCAAGTGACACTAACAAAAACAAAGCAGCAAAGTCAGAAGGACTGGACTGCAGCAATGTCAATTTGATGCTTTGAAGTTACGATATTAGAAAACTGTGTGGTTAAAATCAAATGGTACCTAAAACACATCAGTGTTCCTACCACAAGGAACTGTGATGAAAAGGAGAGCATGACAGATTTCCTGGAAATCACCAATCTAGGTAGCATAATTACTAAAACAGAGTAAACTATTAGCTATTAGGTAAAACCATAAAACCTTTTTTTTTTCCTTAAGTGTTTCATATTGCCTGCTAAGAATTCCTTCCTAGTCTATGAAGAAGCTGGTTATTAAAATCTTGTTTATTTTGGCTTACTTGCTTTTAATCCTTCTCAGAATTTTGGCCTTACCTCATGGTTACTTTATTTTTCTTACTAGTTTCTTGTGAGAGATTTTATCAGAAGTCCTTTTGAAAAATCAAAGTAAATTACTTCCTCAAGATGCCCTTTATACACTGTATTGTTGACTCAAAGAATTTAGGAGGTCAAGCATGCATGATTTACTCTTGTGGCAACCAGGTTAGTTTGATCTTATCAGCATATATTTATCCAAGCATTTCATTACTTTGTCCTTAATTATACTCCATCAGTTTTTCTAATACTGAAGAGAAGTTTGCCAGACTGTGATACCTGTAGTCATTCTCAAATCCATTTAAAAGATGGGAACAGTGCTAGATACTTCTCAAACATAGAAATTTTTTACTTTAAATATTGTATAGATTTTATAGTTTTACTTTCACATTTTATGTTACTGCTTCGCTCTTGGAGTTCTTCTGTCTTTTAGTCACAAGCAGAATGTAGCAAAGAAGTATTTTCAAAGATAACTTATGTTTGCTTGAGGCCATAAAAATTACTGTAAGATGACTGTCCTAAATGAGGTGATGTATTACTTAAAATATTTCTTAACATTAATATGTAATTATCTGAAACTTTAAAAAAGCTCAGTAACAGTTGTCAGAAATAGAAATGTTTTGAGAATGATTTCAGTAATACTTCATTTTTTAAAAGTCTCAAAAATAATTATTTTTAGTTATTGCAAAAATAGCATAAAATAATTTTAAAATGCTTTTCATTGAAAAATTCACATGAGGGTTATGACTATTTATCCTGTAGAATAACAAAGGGAAAGCCTTCACATTTAATATCAATATTCTATCTGTCTCTTTCGGCCTCTTTCTTAATGCCATTTTTATCCACTTTGTTCTCTTTCTCTTTTCCTTCCCTATTCCTGGGGTGGGAGGAAAGAGATGTGCTTTGATCTTTGTTATATTTTCTAGGTTTTTCTTTTTTAAGTACAATTTTAGTCGTAGGACAGTGAAATGAGCATACTTTGGATGTTCTCTAACATATCTAAAAGCTCTGTAGCAGCTAATACTCTCTGGAGAAACATACTATTTTTGAAGTGAAAAACCTCTTAGAGACAAACTTGGGAGATTGCAAAGCTGAATTTTCCAATGCTGAACTTAAACCTAATGTTAACCAAAAGGGATTATACATGAGGACCAAAGGACAATGAAACCCCATTATTGTTTAATATTGAAAAAAGGAATGTAGTCAAGATTACACAGTTGAAATGCAGTTTCTAACTGCTGACAGATTTGCGTAAATCAGTTGAAAACATATAAAGACCCAGCATTTTACTAGAATGCATTGAGAATTGAAGATGTGTTTAGAATCAGAGAAGCTTGTCTAGTTTTATTTTAACAGTTATCTGAACAGTCATATTTCAGTTATCTAAAATTTTGTAAAATCTCAATAAAAATATTCTCTGTGAAAAAAATAAATACAACTTCAGTTTTCAACCTGTCCTGGTTTTGGCTGGGATGGAGTTAATTTGCTTTCTAGTAGTTGGTATAGTGTTATCTCTTGGGTTCAGTATGAGAAGAGTGTTGATAACACACTGATGTTTTCAGTTGTTGCTAAATAGTGTTTAGTCTAAAGTCAAGGATTTTTCAGCTTCTGATGCCCAGCCAGCAAGAAGGCTGGAGGGGCACAAGAAGTTCAGAGGGGACACAGCCAGGGCAGCTGACCCAAAGTGGCCAATGGGGTATTCCGTACCACGTCTAGTATATAAACTGGGAACAGTGGGGCTGGGAGGGATTGCTGCTTGAGGACCAAGTGGGCATTGGTCAGCGAGTGGTGAGCAATTGCATTGTGCACCACTTGTAGATTCCAATCCTTTTATTATTGCTATTGTCTTTTTATTAGTTACTGTTACCATTTTTAGTTTCTTCTTTTCTGTTCTACTAAACTGTTCTTATCTCAACCGACGAGTTTAACCTTTTTCCTTCTGACTTTCTCCCTCATCCCACTGGGTGGGGGGAAATGAGTGAGTGGCTGTGTGGTGCTTAGTTGCTGGCTGGGGTTAAACCACGACAGATTATATTAGGACTGTGGTCAAGTGGGTACCAACTGTAAGAGTACAGTCCCTTCTGGTACTGCTGCTTCTCCTGTCTTTTTTAAAAGAGTTTGTAGGAAGAGTTTAATTTTCTAAACAAATTTTAGATAATTTATCCTTCATTTTTTGTATATACATGCTCACTTTCAAGAAATGCGATCAAAGTCTGATATATGAATCCTTGAATAACAAATCACAGTACAATTATTCTTGCCAGAATTGTTTTTAAAAACCAAGAAAGAAAATAATTGGTAGATTATGTTCTAAATAACGTAACACCATAGCAAAATCATCCAAAAGGCAAAGGTAATTTGAAGAAAATTTTCTAATTGTTAGAAGGCCTTTCAGGAAACACTGGAAGAAACCAACTTTTTCATAGGAGTAAGTAGTAAATAACAAAGTTTGTATTTTATCCCATTTTGCTTTTACCATTTGGAAACAGTTTATTTATACTGAGAAATAATGAAGGAACAAAGAAAATTCTTCCTTACTAACAGAGGATACACCACTACCATCATTTTAGTTTATTACAACTCAATCACTGTCAGGGTTTTCCTCTGTCACAAATTAAGAATCCTAACATAAACCCTGTACTTAATGTATGAGTAGGTAAAGCCTAAAAGACAACCACTTCTGCACCTTCTCTTCTGACTTCCATCCTGATGTGCTGGATGATGCCTTGGGTCAAATGCCTTCAGGACAACTGAGTTCAACTATGTGAAAATACACTTACTGCATTCAACTTAGTCAAATACATGCTATTTGACTCAAAAGAGAACTTTTGGGTTTGCACATTTTGGAAAAGATTTATAATAAATTTCATTTGAAGAAATGCCTTAGGCCAATATGGTTGCCTTCAAAGTACACTGCACTAATAGACAATGCAGAAGTCTAATGTTTCTCTTAAAGCAAAGATTATAACCCATTGCCATGGTATTAATTTCAATCTGATCTCCCTCTGCACACAAATACAAAACCACCCTGTCAAAAAAAATCAACAAAGCTTTCAGATCATGCAGAATACTTAAACATTCTACAGCCCTCCCCAGTCACTTTTTTAAGTAGATGTACATCTGTAGGGAAAAAAAAAGCACATGAATTCATGACCACTTTCGAGGGGGGTGGGGAGTGGGGGACAGGAGGCACCTATTCCCTTTCACGCCATAGTATACTTTGACTCAAAAATGGCCCCTGCTACACAGGTAACACAAATGACTTCCAAAACATGTCCAAGAGACTCTACAAGCAGTATGCATGAGGATGCATTTCAATGCTAATACGTGTAGATTATATAAACATAGCCTTATGGGGTCTGACCTAAAGAATCACGATGAGAAAATAAAGACAAGAAACAGAAGAATGCTGAGAGAGCTCAAGTATGTCAAAAGCATTTCTCTTACAAGGCCTTCCTATAATAAATGGTATAATGGGAACCAAAGAGCCTAGCCTAATATATAACAAACCCTGGGCTTCCCTAGGATACTGCTCCCAGGAGGGAACAGCAAAAGAAATGTACTCTCATGTCCAAAGACAATGCAGACCACTAATGTTTCAAGTGCCATAAAAGGAACAGAGCATAACAGTCTAAAAAGTGTCCGAAGTTACAAGCATAATTTTTCTTTTAAAAGTTAATTTGCTATTTGAATATTATCCAAAATATTTATTTTTCAAATAAAAGAAAGTATATGGAATAACAAATAATAACAAATACCGAGTTATAATGCTGTATTTTAAAATATGCTGCAATAGGCTGAGACATCTTCATAAGGTATGGAAATTTCAAAATCAATTAGAAATAAATTGCATAAAAATGGTAGTCAAATATACATCCCTACAGATTCCCAACATTTAATAGCAAATTTCCATGGCAATCAGAGGGTTGAAGCACACACACATAGTGGGGACCTACTTGGGCATTATCTTTTCCATTTCAAATGTTGTATTTTTGTTCAAATTCCAGTGTGCGCTACTCATTGTTAAGTTTGTAACTACCATTGGAACACCAGGTCTGTGTAATCAAAAAAGTTTGCTGTGAGATTGGCCTTCTCATTTGACTCTTACTGTTCATCATTTCCACATGCTACATATGTATGTTATCATTATTCTCTGCAGTTCTTTAAATTAATTTCCTATTCACAAGACAGAGCTTGTATTGAATCTAGTTGAGACTTAGAAAAGCAGATCTCGGATGTAACATTTGGGCACACAATGAGTCAGAAGGGAATAGCTCTGACTTTTTTTCTAAAGGTCTGAGCTTAGAAGTACACCCAAGACCTTCATTAAGAATGTGATGGCCCACTTGAAGGCTTACAGAAAATAAACACACTAGCATTCCAGTCTGTGCATCCTGCCTTGTCTGAAAAGAGCAGCAGAAACATCAATATAATGTGAAAATGAGTTTCCATATCCGACTCAATCCTTGATACACTGGATGCAAAAAAAGAAAAAGGTCTTTCTCAAAAAAGAACACAGACATGATGCAGCCCTTTTGAATTGCAATGCTCTGGACTTGATCAATGATGTCAGAGTGATCAAAGCTATCAATTCACACTGATCAAATGAGTTACAATAAAATATAGCTACTTAACTGGACATATGGACAGAGTACTAGTTCTGGCTAATAAAGTTTATATAAAAGAACTAAACTGGGCCAAGAGTTGTCTTCCTTTTTATAGATGGGCCAAGTAAGTTACTTCAGAATGAGTGGTACTGCACCCCTTAACAGACCCGGGATTTCTGTAGGCCAACAAGAAGAGATTCAAATTCTAGTGTTGAAAATACATGGAGTTTCTCATAGGAGGAATTATTTATCATATATGTAATGCTCGGAGTTCTCAGTAACATAACTTGGTTTTAGAAATAGTTTTTATTAATTGCAAAGGAATTTTAAAATTGCATTTTATAATTATAAATATACATCCAAAATGTGAAAATGCCTCTAGTCATCAGTTATCAGCAAAAATATGTATACTTTGTACCT
Organism: Pandion haliaetus; assembly: GCA_013401275.1. Taxonomy (NCBI): domain Eukaryota; kingdom Metazoa; phylum Chordata; class Aves; order Accipitriformes; family Pandionidae; genus Pandion; species Pandion haliaetus. The sequence goes on from VYZV01044979.1 coordinate 12,826, forward strand.
TTTTTCCTTGTACCTGTTCCTTCTCTCTACATGACTCACAAGCTGTTTTAAAACAGCTCTGCAACATGCCTCAGAATAGTTCCAGATCTTTTAAAATAAGTGCTGTCTCAGACATAAATAAAAAGCAAAATTTAGCTAGCATATACATTATTCTTTTATGCAGCATTATTTCTATTATTTGATCATTTAAAATAGTGGTTCAGAAGAACATGAACTGTAAGAAAAATGATGATTTCATTGTCAAAGCATATAGATCTAAAAAAAACCCCAAATCAGCTCTCATTTATGTGAGCACAGATTAACTATCTTTGCTTTAGGTTAGGTCATAACTTATCACAGAGTTTTCACTTATTTGAAGTAAGTGAATAATGTTCAGATAATTGTATCTGAGTAAGTAGTATAACTGACATTAGTAGAAACATCATTAAAAGCAAATACTTAAGACAAACATTTTATTCATACACACAAATCAAAACAGACTTCTTCACCTTTTGGGGCAGAACACTCTGGAAGAATGATTACAAAACACCACATGAGAAACTAAAGTTCCTGAGGTTGAACTGTCCAGAAAGGGCTATGGATTTTTTGTTTGTTTGGGTTTTCCTCATCTCTCTCAGATACAGTATTAGGGTAGCTGCAGGAGTTCTGCCTGGGGACAACAGGATTCTGGGGACAAAGGACCATGCATGGCCATCTTCCATATTTCCATACATGAGTATAAGACAAGTATAAGAGGAAAATACATTATTTATATATAGGTATATACGTAAAAAAAAAAAAAAAAAAAAAAAACAGGTTTTTTTAATTTTTACCACAAATACTTTTTCATTGTGCCCACTGAAAATAAGATAATTTTAAACTGGTTATAGTAAACATGGTTAGTATGTTTCTTCACAACTAAAAATGGCTTCTGTGGATCACACTGGCATCCAGGAAATCATTAAGAAATACTTTACTGCTGTCCAGCATGTTTACATGAACTAATTTCATAACATACCTGCAGTGATGGAAGAAGCCAAAGAATTATTGCTGTAAGCTATTTTTAATACAATGTAGTCAGCAGATAATTGTGTTTGCCTTAATGTTAACTAATGCCCCTCCTACTGTGTTTTAAAAGGAAGTGGATCAGCAGGAAACATTTAATTTACAGCAGTTTCTTGCTGTTTATGTGAAAATCAGCTATCAGAATACCAAATGGTTATTTTATGTATGATTTATTTCTTCCTTATTGATAAAAATTCCTCTTTTAGAAGAAAACTTACATACCAAGTAACAGGGAGAAGTATTTTAAAAATACATGAAGTATTTCAAAAGTTCACTTTTTTGCATTTATTGCAGCCCGTACTCAGGCTGTTTCAGAGTATTAAGAATACTTGTGAAACTGTGTCCCCCAAAGCTGTAGCTAAGGAAACAGAGTTGTACACAACAATTATATATCCTAAAACTTAATACTATTAATCACTTTCAGTGTCATTACTGAGAGTGCTCAGCAAGAAATCTGAAAAGCAAAAGGGGAAGGATTTTTGAATTCTACTTTTATTATTTTAGGATGTTTTGTCTTGTTTTCTTTTGGGGGATGTGACTTCATTTTCTTTTTGTCTGATTGACTGCAGTCCATAT
>VYZV01044980.1:764-18039 GCA_013401275.1 Pandion haliaetus
GGGACAAATGGGTGCGTTGGTCAGCAGGTGGTGAGCAATTCCATTGTGCATCACTTGTATTTTCCAATCCTTTTATTATTACTGTTATCATTTCATTAGTGTTATCATTATCATTATTAGTTTCTTCTTTTCTGTTCTATTAAACCGTTCTTATCTCAACCCATGAGTTTTAGTTCTTTCCCCGATTTTCTCCCCCATCCCACTGAGTGTGGGAGGGGAAGTGAGTCAACGGCTCTGTGGTGCTTAGTTGCTGGCTGGGGTTAAACCACGACGTGAAACTACTCTTCTTGTATTTGCTCCAGTAAATCATTATACTTGAACTAGGCTGGGACAAAGAATGTTATCCAACAGAGCCCTCAACAATCAATAGATGTAAATGCTTCAGGTCATAAGTTATGGTAAAAAAACTAGTGAGGCCTACGGTTTTATCACAGAACATTCAATAGCACATATGGCATGCACTAAAAGCTAATTGGTAGTTTAATATTGCTTCTGATTTCAGTGAAAACAAAGTTGCAAGTAAGCCCAAAAATCCAGTTGCATGTATTTTCAAAGGAATCCATATCACAGTTTTGTAGTGTTTTATTCCCCACATATTTTTTATTTTGGTGGTGGTACTTTCTAAAATGTACAACTTCATGTACCTAGTCAATCCATGCAGATGAACCAACACAAGCTTCTCCAATTGAAAAAATAATCAAGCAGAAACCTCAAATGCCCATCACTGCCGTAAAAAAAATATTTTTAGTTCCAACACTTGAAAAGGGGCATAGACATCTAAATTCAGTGAGAGCCCAAAATCACTTAGCATAATTCAAGTTGGAATTTCCTGTATATTACCACAGAGTCATGGTATACACAATAACCAGCACAAGTCAGAAATGGCTGTCAAGATGAGAAGTATTGACAATGACCAGTGTGACAAAGGTGAGAAAAAAAACCTGTTTCAGGTGGTTTTAGCTGCAGGAGCTACAGGCTAAAACCCAATAATTATAAAAAAAAGAAATTAAAAAAAGGAAAATTCTCCTAAGTTTTGGATAATTATTTTTTCCATTAACTGTAATGTGAGTGCATTTGTTACTTTTGTCCTTTATTCCTCCCATGTAGGTGATGTTACTAAGCCTGTTATAAGTACTCACGTGGATAACATTTAAATCATTGTCCCCTGACAATTTCCTGTGCTTGACCCTTTATTCCTTCACATCTAATGTAGTTTTCTTTCCAAATTATACTTTGCTGGTATCTTCAATTTCACATGTCTATTCTTCTGGTCATACCTCGTTAATAGTTAAAATTTGGAAGCACTTTAATTTGCACCTTCGGCATTTGTAGAAACTGCAGTTGTGGCAGTCAACAGCTGCAGACAGGAATCCTGTTTTTATCAGTGCGACTCGCGCTCTTGTTTGACTAAGGTAAAACTGGGAATAATCCAAAGAGTGTACGCAAGTTACATTTGTGACTCCAGCATCACAGTCATTCCTGATTTACACTGCTATCAATTAAACCACAATCACAGTCTGGGAGTTCCTTTTTGAGTCAAAAGATGGCATTTCCACATAATTACTGTCCCAAATAGAACTGCAGTTAATGTCCTACTTATTTTTCAGGATTCTTTGCATTGTAGTTTTCATTTCTGCTGATTTAGCTATGTAATTACTTTTCAGTGGTGGCAACAGCAAACATGCTTTTTCGTTGCTATCAAGGCAGCGTTTGTTTTGTCAGTTTCAGTAATTGCATGTGTCACTCAGATGCTGAACAAACACCAGGGGCCAAAAAAACCCCAAACCCCAAAAAAACAGAGGGAAAGAAACACGAAAAAATCTTGTAAAAAAATTCAGTTCAAGAATGGAGTTTTTTTGTAATTTTCTTATCCCCCCCCCAAACAGCATCATAGGAGTAAGAATATCACATATCAAGTATCACATACCAAGTGAAACAACAAATGCTAAAAAAAATGAATAGTGTATTTATGTATACACTGTATGGTATTTTAACTGCAACTAATTTCCATAGCCATTTATGTGGTAACTAGCAAAAACGTCACTGTTGAGCCATAAGACAGAGAGAGCTGTGAGAATTCCACTGAGGTGGCACACGCACCCAAGTCTTTTTGGCGGGTGTATTTTAAAATGCATTTTTAAAGAAATTCAAGTTAGTCTATGCTAGATACTATCAATGAGACTGAAGCACACTGTAGAGAAGCTTTAAATGAAAGCACATTTTCAATTATTTACTTCAGGCACTGACAATAAACTGGCCAGGGCAACACAAAACTCATTATGACCAAATTTATATTGCTATGCACTGTGCTGTGGCGGCTAGACTGATATAGTCACCTCAGCTGAGAATATGTACATTAGACTGTATCTGTTAACAGGCAGTCCATGTTTTAGTATTACCAGTGTAATCCTATCAAATTCAATGCTGCCAATATGTAATCCTGATTAATTTTAGTGTTTTCAGAGTTGCACCAGATCAAAAGCAATCAGCAGCAGTCAAAATAAAAAGAACCTTCTCTGGATTTTACGTCATACATATATACAGAATATAAACATATATACAGAATATAAAGTTCTGCATTATCAAGAATTCTGCTTCCACAAATTGAATACAATTTGATGAAAAAAATAAGAGGGCCATAAAAATGAAGCAAATTATTTTTCCTAAAAACCAAATGTTTCTAGCTGAAGGACAAATCATCCAAACAGCAGAATGGGATGCAGTCGTCATTGCTTTACTGCTTTTACAGTTAGTGGATAAATGTGAGAACTAGGCATTACAGAAGCCCTTATCTCGATACTCTGCTAAATGCAAACATGGGATTTCAGCACTTAAAAAGGGATTAAAAAAGGAATCTAAACTCTTAAATCCAAAATTGCAAGCCCTTGTTCAGCTGTCTCTTAAGCCTTGGAGGTACCCAAATTACTTACTTCAGATACATGCCTTAAATATCTTCCGGCACCTAAAATTCTACTTCCAGATATTTTTGGCAACCTTTAAATCTTGACATGGCCAAATAACTCAGTGCTTAAGATCTGTCAGGTTCTATCAACGTGTCACACTGAATTGCACTAGAATTCTTTAATTGCTCAAAAAATTGCTTAAATTGCTCAAATCTTTCTTGGAAATACATGGTGTGGGGATAGGAAGGAAAGGTAAGAAGAAAAGGTAAAAGCTGTTCCACACATTTGTTCTATAAATTAAATATTACTCAAAGTGCCTTGGTTTAATTCACACGTAGGCCCAAGCATAGAAAAGCACACATCTTCAGGGAGAAGACTAGAAAGTATCATAAACTCTTCCGGCTAGTATGCAAAAGTGATACTCTCCATCTTTCTGTAAGAAGATTCAATAGTAGGAATGACAATAGGCAAGTAAGAATTTTTATGATTCTTTTTCATTAGTAGGTTGATCACTCATCTGTGAATGAAGACATTGTGGTTTAGTTCCTCTGTCAGTAATTTTAAAAACATATTTTACATTAAACAATTACTAAATAAAACACACAATAAGGTGGGATAGGGACAGAGTCCTGCAGTTTCCCTCTCAGGGGATGGTTTTAAAACATTAGGCTCTAAATTTAAACATGTGATTGTAGGTTTCCTTTCTCTCCATCTCAAGGAATCTTTTTTTTTTTTCTTTTTCCTCTTCAAACATGTACAGCATAAGAGACAACTGCAGTTCAATTGATGTCTCATACTTCATAGAGAAGTTCCAAACACATTGCTTAAAAGAGAAACTTTTCTACAGTCCCTTCTACGAACAAACTTGCTTTTAGGTGTCTACTTCAGGAGACAGTTCAAGACTGAAAATTTGGCTGGAAATAGATGCCAACCTTCTGGGGCATGATTTAGAGTACATTTCAGTCTTCACAATTTTGTTTTTTTATTCTTTCTCAGTGATTCTCTGATCACTACAAAGTCTGTTCTTTTCCAATTTCACTCTAAGGGGACAAACTTTCAAAGCACTGCTTAAAAAGCAAATGCCTAACAACAAAACTAAAGACTCTACAGGAATCTAGCCAATGCTTTTAGGGAAGAATTCCACTTTTAGGGAAGAAATAAAGGATTTCAGAACTAGGCCTCTTACTTGGAAAACTTGTAATTGGTCTTCCAAAACAAGCTCAGAGGTATTTCTTTCATTAAAATATTTCACCTACCTTCTAAACGTTTACTCATGCACCATTTTAGTCTCTGAAGTAGGAAAACCAAAGAGCAATTAAATCCAGATTGCTAGACAATTGTAGTAATAATCAAAAAGATTTCACAGGTAAATTTAAGATGGTCATTGAAAACAGCAAACTACTTTTGCTTGTAAAGGGCATCTGTGCCAAACTAATACTGAGATGTACTTCCAAACACACACATGGATGCAAAATAAAATGTTGCACAAAGCAGCGTACACATCCAGCAACTATTTGTGAATGCTATACCAAATCACATTATTTTAGGCCAAAATAAACATCAGAACATACAAACCTACAGCCACATTTTCAGATGAAACTGGTGTAGTTCAAGCCAAACACCTACTAAACGGTGCCACGGCACGGAAAATGTCCTAGACCTTCCTTATTCTGGCTAGCTATATTCTTCATCATTCCCCTCTGTCTCCCTTTTGGTCTCTAACTATAGCTGCTCTACGTACTGCTGTTCTCTGGAGCTGAGCAGACTAGGTATCAGTTGCCTGTGATGGCAGAGCATGGTATTTAATTATCTAGGGGCAGAAGAGACCATCATGTTAAAAAATTTCAAGTGTGCTCTGCTAAGTTACATGCAGGCTTATTTAAATGGAAAGAAGTATATGCACAAAACCTTTTAAATTATTGTGCCTGTGCTTTTTTCCTCCATCAGTATGTTAAAGGCAGTAAACAAATGATCATATGAATAGTTTACAGTGCATTTTAATATTGGTGTATGGGGGGGAGGAGTAGATCTGTAACTAATTTTATTTCGAGGAAAGGCATACTTTTAAAAGACATCTTTCACATATGCCATGAAAAGAAGAATCCTAAAGTTTTGTGCACTATGCAGTATGTCATTCTCAAGTTCTGAAAATGCAAAGCAGCTGCCATTTAAAAGATTAAACTGAAAATTTTTGCAGAGGTATGGGAAAAGCCCAAATGGAAACAAAAAAATAGGAAAAAAATCTAGTTAAAACAAATCAAGCACAATTGTATGCATCTGAGTTTCTATGAACTGATTAACGGACTCACTGTCTTTATTAAATAAGGTCTTCTTGCTGAGACAATTGTTATGGCTTATTAAGCACCGTCATTGCTATTTACAGACGGCAGACACCTGTCCACTGAGAACTGGACTGAGACCAGCTGGAAGAGTTATCCTCACACAAATAAAGTTCCATATGTTCAAAGGGCTACATGAATGAACCCTGGCTAATAATTCCTCACAATATCATCCTCAATTTGGAACATCATCGTCATAGGGTCACTGTGGAGCGGAGGGATGGGGGGGGAGACATAATGACACTCCCCAGAGTGAGAAAAAAAAGTGCCAAGGATAAGGAACAGATAATCTTGCAACTTTGAAGTCTGATGACCAACTGTCACGGTTTAACCCCAGCCAGCAACTAAGCACCACAGAGCCGCTCACTTGCTTCCCCCTGCACCCAGGGGGATGGGGGAGAGAATCAAAAAAAGAAGCAAAACTCACTAGCTGAGATAAAGACAGTTTAATAGGACAGAGAGGAAGAAAATAATAATGATAATGATGATGATAGCAAAAATAATACGACAATAATAATAAAAAAAGAATTAGAATATACAAAACCAGTGATGCACAATGCTACTGCTCACCACTGGCCGACCGATGCCCATTTAGTTCCCAAGCAGCGATCCGTGCCCCCAGGCCAACTCCCCGCAGTTTATATACTGGGCATGATATCACGTGGTACGGAATACACCATTGGCCACTTTGGGTCAGCTGGCCTGGCTGTGTTCCCTCCCAACTTCTTGTGCCCCTCCAGCCTTCTTGCTGGCTAGGCATGAGAAGCTGAAAAAGCCTTGACTTGGTCTAAAGACTACTTAGCAACAACTGAAAACATCAGTGTGTTATCAACATTCTTCTCATACTGAATCCAAGACATAACACTACACCAGCTACTAGGAAGAAAATTAACTCAATCCTAGCTGAAACCAAGACACCAGCAAACAGACTTCTGGTCAGTCAGGAAAATCTATGCATTACCTATCTGTGACGGTCTGACAAATTATAGTCAATGTCTCAAACATTCATTAAAGAACTTTGGTGGAAAAGATGCCTCTGTAAAAATGCTGAGTTGTGTGAACAGGACAATGTGGCCGGAGGAAAGGGCCCCACGGAGGGTGGGACCGCACTTCTCCAAAGCCGCAATTCCTTATCTTAAGTGACCACGAGAAGGAGCACAGCATATGCGCCCGGAAGAGAGGGCTCCACAGAGGATGGGACTGTGCCTCTATCTTAAGCGGTCATGCCAGCAGGGAAAGAGAGGCAACTTCCCAATGAACCCCCCTCCAAGCTCACTGACCGATTCCAGAGAAGCCCAGGAACGTGAACTGCGCATGTCGAGACCACTGACTAACACACTATAAAAGAAGGAAGAACGAGTGCTCGGCACACGCCCTCCGGAACTGGATCTCTACGCTGGCTGGACCAACACTGGACCCAGGACTAGTGAAACCCTTTTCTTCTTTTTCCTTTTCTTTCTGTCTTTCTCGCTCATTTTCCTCTCTCTTTTCCACAAGTCCCTACACCCCATCCTTTGAAACATAAACCGTTGACCAAGTCTGAGAGTAGGAGTGGATCCAGCTGCCCCTGGGCTCCTCTTTGAGAAGGGGTCCAGAAAGCAAGGGGGTCTGCTGTGAACCTCCTGACTCAACGGGAGGGATCCCCTTCTGACACAGTTTCATGTTCCTTTTTCCACTTCTTTTTCTATACCTCCCTTCTCTTTTCAAACAGTGGCTTAATGACATGATGCAAGGTTCATATTGATAAGTTCACTTGTACTTGGGCAAGGTTAGCTAGGCTGAATAAATGTTGAATGTGGCTTGAACTCCCCTGTAGTTTCACCTTAATTCTGACAAAGGAAATCCACGAACCTGAGTCACTCCAACTTTGGAACACGACACTATCTCCACAGCATTTGTTGTGATCTCTGGAAATGAACATTACTTCACTATTCTAAAGAAACTTTGACATTTGCATAGCTGCTAATACAGTTTTAAGTAGGTTTTTTTTTCTCCTAAAAATAAATGCCTGTAGCTTTACCTTTTTCTATTTTAAATTAATAGAGATAAGTATAGAACCTACTCAACACAGAAGTGACTGATATTTTTTCTTTATTTATTTTTAAGTGCTAAGCAAGTAGTACAGTATCAGGTGTTTTAATCAGCCTAAATCCTTCCTGTCTCATGGGAACAACCCACAGATACTGATAAGGACTAGCAAAGAAAGAGGCTGATCAGCATAGAATATACACCTGTTTATTAGAAATAAATACATCACATTTTAAAATCTCAAGGACTTAATCAGCATGAAGAGAGTTTCTGAGGGAAAAGATATGGAAAATTGATACTGGTTTTTCCCCTCCATGAAAAGATATAATAAGGTTTATTGGCATAAGCAAACAGACAAATATTGTTATATGGGAAGGTATACATTTACAAGAATTCACTAGGGAGGACTGCATCTCAGTAAGTATATTACAGACAATGAGTTAAAAAAATAAGTAAGATGAAGACTAAACAACCAAGACAGATTTCTATACTCATAGAAATATACACTGCATATAAAAATAAAGATTTTAAAATCAGCCCTAGGGCAGGAAAGACAATAACATGACTCTATAATAACTGGCATTTAACAATGAACTCTAATTACTTTCAGTTGGAAATATTATGCTCATTTTTTCTAACAAAGATGGAACATGCATAACATTAACATAAGTGTGATGACAAAGGGACAGTTTGTTTTTCCACCATTCTGTAATTGAATAATTATGAAGAAGCAACCAAACCTTCCTCTAAAGGACTGCAGTGTTTCCATTCCTACAAGATATGATGGGTCTCCTCTGTTGTACTAATTCTCATCACCTTGAAGATCTGAGCTACAGAAAAATTGGAGAGCAAAGCACAGTATTGACCACAGTAAGATGATTACAAAAGGGAATTTTTTCACTGAATTCTCAATTCACCAATACTAGGCAAGGAGAAATTATCTGGCCCTCAAGAATACCAAACCATTGTCTGTAATAAACAGAAAATACATTCTGAGAAAATACCAGAGTCCTGAAGAGAAGTTAGCGCCTCTGAGGAACCTACAATCGCAACAGGTCATTATTCAATATTGTGAGTAGCCATGGAGTTCAGAACAAGGAGGAAGACACTGTTGAAACAGAAGAATGTGGAATAATAAAAAGAAAGCAATCAAAAACAGTCGAGTACACAACAAGAACCAAAGCCACCAGGAAACCAAAAAGGGTGGAAAATGAACAGCGATAAATACTAGACAAACATTATCAAAGAAAAGAAGCAGGTAACGCTATAGTTAGTAAGAAAGTTGACAAATGAAAGAAGAAGGGAAGGTATTTAAAAAAGAAATTAGAACGAGATGTCCAAGAGAAAACAAGACATTCACTAAAAGAGAATGAGATGTAACACTTTTATCAGCTAAGGGAAAAACAGCATTATAAAACTCTCAATAAACATAACAATAATAAAGAGAAAATAACAGATAAGTCTAAAAAAACAACAAAAAAAAGAAGAAATAAAAAATCAAGATATACTAGTTACTTCCAAGGCTGTTTTCTATTCCACGTAAAATTTAATTTTCCATTTCTCTAATAATGAGACTACGTATTCATTTCATGTCCATTTCAAACAGAAATTTAAAATGGCCGTATGTTTGTACTGGGTTTGTATGGCAAGGTTTTGTTGGGGGCAGTGTGGTTTACAGGGGTGGTTTCTGATGAGAAGCTGCTAGAAGCTTCCTCTATGTCCGACACCCAACACCAGCCGGCTCTAAGACGGACCCGCGGCCGGCCAAGGCCGAGCCAATCAGCGATAGTGGTAGCATCTCTGTGATAACATATTTAAGAAGGGAAAAAAAGTTGCAGGGACACAGAAACGGCAGCCAGAAAGAGGAGTGAGAACATGTAAGAGAAACAATCCTGCAGACACCAAGGTCAGTGAAGAAGAAGGGGGAGGATGTGCTCCAGGTGCAAGAGCAGAGATTCCCCTGCAGCACATGGGGAAGACCATGGTGAGGCAGGCTGTCCCCCTGCACCCCATGGAGGTCCACGGTGGAGCAGATATCCACCTGCAGCCTGTGGAGGACCCCACGCCGGAAGAGGTGGGTGCCTGAAGAAGGCTGTGACCCCGTGGGAAGCCCACGCTGGAGAAGGCTCCTGGCAAGACCTGAGGATCTGTGGAGAAAGGAGCCCACGGAGCAGGTTTTCTGGCAGGACTTGTGACCCCATGGGGAACCCACGCTGGAGCAGTTTGCTCCTGAAGGACTGCATGCTGTGGAAGGGACCCACGCTGGAGCAGTTCATGAAGAACTGCAGCCCGTGGAAAGGACCCATGTTGGCGAAGTTCATGGAGGACTGTCTCCCGTGGGAGGGACCCCATGCTGCAGCACGGGTTGAGTGTAATGAGTCCTGCCCCTGAGGAGGGTGAAGCGGCAGAAACAGCGTGTGATGAACTGACTACAACCCCCATTCCCCATCCCCCTGTGCCATTGGCAGGGGGTAGGTAGAGAATCTGGGAGAGAAGCTGTGCCCTGGAAGAAGGGAGGGGTGGAGGGAAGGTATTTTTAAGATTTCGTTTTATTTCTCATTATCCTCCTCTGGTTCATTGGCAATAAATTAAGTTCATTTTTCCCCAAGTTGAGTCCGTTTTGCCTATGACAGTAATTGGTTGAGTGATCTCTCCTTGTCCTTATCTTGACCCGGGAGCCCTTTGTTACATTTTCTCTCCCCTGTCCAGCTGAGGTGGGGGAGTGATAGAATGGCTTTGGTGGGCACCTGGCATCCAGCCAGGGTCAACCCACCACAATGTTCAAACCCCCTTCTTTAAGAGACCACTATTAAGGCTCAAAAGGAAATACCTCATAAATTAGCAAATGATAAAGTTGCTTGTAAACAACCTTTTCTTCCTATCTCACTCTGTCTATTCGAAGACTTTAGCACCAACTATACAAAATACTTAAAAACATACTCCTTATTAATTATACAAGGTAGCCACCACTGTTGTCAACCCTCCTTGAAAAGATAAGGATCTGAATGAAAAGAATGAGCTGATCTGTAGACTCCAGGTTTTACACTGCTAATTATTTTAAAGGTGATCATTACCTTGATTATAACCTCTTTAGCGCAATGAACTTCCCTCACATGTACTCATCATGAGCTACCCAAGAGGCTCTAACAGGAGAGATGTTTTCAGGACACTGCTATGACACAAATTAAACAGTGTTGCTGTGAACATACCAGTAAGAACTGAAGAAACAAAGCAGAAGAGAGATTAAGTGGAGAGAACAGACTTTGAGCCCCTTTCATTCTGGCTGTGGGGGCTGATTTTAGGACTGTGAATATTGCATTGTGAATGCAGGGCTGAGCTGTGTTTCATTACACTTTAATTGGCTAGTTGTGATGTAATTAGATTAAGACCTATGCAGTGGTTGTTTTGGGTTTACAGCAAATCTCAGAGTTAGCAGGAAGGCAAGCATGATGGCTTGGAGCTGACACGGTCATCGGGTTTTATGTGTTCTGTTGAATTTATTGCCCCTAAATATCCTAATTAGGACACTCAGTCTTAGATGATAACATGACATACAAATTCAAACTAATGGTTTTCTAACAGTCACCTAATAATTCTTTATGGTCCTTGGCCTAAAATGAAAAGATTTACCAACATAGTCATATATATCTATATCGATGCACTATGTTTGTAAATATACGTATTTATCAATTTTAAAATGAATAGTTGTAGCAATGACAGTTCGTGAAAGATTTAATATCACAGGAGAGAGCCAGCTTTCAGTACTCAGAGGAGACAAACATGGCTGGACTTACTGCAGAACCATGTTCTATGGTATTTTTTCTATAAGGTCTCACAAATTCTTGAAGACTTATTCTCCACTGGTGGAGTTAAATATAGAAGTGACCAAAGTTTACTTTTCATAAAATATTCGTAACGTAGTCCTAATTTTAGGCAGAAATAAAGGCTGGTTTGAATGTCCTGTACTTCAAATCAATGATTAATTTGTACTTTCAGGAAATTTCATAAATGTTAACTTAGAAACAGAAGTTTTTCTTTCATTCCATTGGGTTCAGAGTATAAACTCACTTTAATTTTTCTCCTCTTTCTTTATTCTGTACTTAGAATTTAAATTTAAAGCTGGATAAAGTATGAGATGTGAGGCAATGGTTTTCTAATCAATAATGTGATTTATGCATGAATTAATGAAAAATACGAGTTTGTTGACTGGAAAATGCCATTATACAGAATATAATTTACTAGAAACAAATGCCTGTGTCATTTAGAATAACTACATCCATTTTTGGTTTTAAAGGCTCCTTTTTACCTAGGAACACTACATATAAAGGTTTGCAAGAAAAAGATGGGGAGTTTCTGTCCCTTATGCTTTAGGTATTTTATATTTTGAAGAGTTACAACAATCACTTCTTCTCCTGGACCTCTATATGCCCCTTAAAAGTAAGGGTCCTGAGTGAGCTAACCTTGGAAAAATGTTACTTCTGACAACAGTTTCTAGAGAAGTGAGATTTTATGATACAAGCAAAGAAGTTCAACAGACTGGTAGAAGTATTCTGGTCCCAAGCACTCAGGTACTATTTGACTTAATTATCTAAAGCAGGTATTATTTATATGTAACTGGAAGAAATAATGTTCCTATCAGACTAACAAGTAACCCCCATAGTTAAATAAAACAAGTGGCCCAAACCACTTCACCAATTCATCCTTATCTACAGTTTTATTTATTTAACAGAGCATGTCCAAAGAAGCAGAGGAATATGAAGAAGAATTTCTGTCTTCTGGCAAGGATTCAGGGATACTATGAAGTGTACAACTGACAGATCCAGAAAAGGAATAGTGCATGGGAAGTTTACCCATATTTTAGAAAAACACTATCTTCCTTCCACAAGGAAAAGGTTACATTTAAAATTACAGGACAGTGATCTGAAGATACACGAGATGATAAGCAATAGCTCCCAGAGTACTGACTGCTCCATCAAAGCCGCACAGGCCAACAAATCACAGCATTATGGCAGAATTTGTAGTGACATAGTTGACAAATGACTGAGGAGCATGCTTTTAGGTGAAAAGTATGTTACAGCACTGCAACAGAGCACCAGCAATAGCAACTGCAAAAAAACTGCTCAATGAAAGAAAGAGCTTGCAAGTCTGTCCTGAAGAAGGGTTGATTCTACCCTGAATTCTTTATTGTCACTAGGGCTGGTTTAGCACTTGAACATCAGTTCTACATGCGGCTGCTCCTGTTTGTTTTAGGAGTCAGTTTTAGAACATATTGCTTTTGCTCAGTGCTGTTGTCCTGCAAGGATGGACAATTCATGGATTAGACCTTTCAAAATGCAATAGCCTAACACAAGCTCTCAGTCTCACTGAGGAGTGTGATAGTAATCCAGTGTGTAATAACAAAGAAAAAAGGACTCCATCAGATCCTACCAAACAGTCTGGCTTCATCATTAGGTGCTGTAATAAAACAGTGATCCACAGCAGACAAAGCAAGGTTACTCTGTGCTCAGATTTCCCCACAGCATCACCTGCCTCTACTAAAGTTCTTGAGAATTTAGACACTGGAAACTACATATATCCACAAACACTTAAGTGAAGGTACTTGGTTTTCCGGTATGATGAGAATCAAAATTTCTATTCATGTAAGTAACAGAAAATCAGGCTATGTTTATTGAGGTCTTCATGTTGACATTAAATGCCACTTAATGATTTAAAAATTTAGTCCAACAGTTTTATTCAAGCCTAACTTTCTGTCTAAGAAAAGGAAATACATAAAAATTGCATTATGAAATACCTGTAACTGGAAAATTTTAAAGACCCTGTCCAAAGCATCCCAGGTCTTAAAAGCTTTCCCGGATTGTCACTCGAGATTATTACTTTTTTCCTGGGAGTATTGTTAGGTTTCTGTAGCACACATTGTGCACATTATAGGATAACACTATATTATGAGCTTCTGAATAATCCTTAAGGTATCTACTTTAATTATAACAATTCTTACTTTATTTGTCAGTTTATCTTATCAGTAGGGCCATTAATTTACCTTTCCTGTACTCTTTTTGACAGCAGAATTTCATTATTTTGGTTACAATAATAGGTTATACATTGCAGATAACAGCTTAAAACATACTTAAGTTGCCCAGTATGGTATCCTGTGATAGAAAGTGCTAGATATGGTCTTTGATTTTAAAAATCTACAGGACTAAATTTAAATATATGAATTAATATTTCTATGCACTATTCAAAATGGGCTTTTGTGACAGAGGTAGCAAATGCAATTGGTTTTGCAACCTAATGAAAACTCTTGAGAATTTGTCTTGCAAACCCTACTGATTATTTGAATTTTCCTGTGTTGTAAAGATCATGTTCCAAGAACTGTGAAACTCCACTGTACAAGATGTAACAGCACCTACCATCCCAGACCTTTTGCTTCCTCTACCAAGTACCTAGGGTTCATCCTAAAGTTCCATTTTCAGATTAAAAAAGGTAATTGAACCTAGACAGGTAGACTTTATTGTGCTTTAACAAAATCTCCCTTTTAAACAGAAGAAACACTACACACACAAAAGAGGTACCTTCAGATTTTAATGCAGGAGATTTAAAATTCTTATTTAAATTCAATACTAATTTTCTCTTTTAATATTACACTGTGTACTATGGGACATATAAAATATATAAACATATCATGGGATTTCAGTCTCTAAAACTGCGATCTCAATATTTATAGAAATATATCTTAAGAATTTAGTTGAAAAAGCTGAGTTAATGTTAAAGATATCCAACACCATTTGTATGATTGAGAAATGTCAGGCGGCAATTTAAAAATATTTTTTCTAAATCAACAACACTTTTTTTTTTTTTTCTATTTTTTAAAGAAAAACTTCAAACTTTCCAGCCTCTCAGCTTCAAAACAAGCAGTAACTACTGTTTCAGGTAATAGTAGACTTTTTAAAATTTCAAATTCCATTTTTTATCATTGATCAAAATATTGGTCAATGCATATTACTTCATATTAAAAATTGAAAAATGGAATAAAACCATGACAGCTTCTGTTTATTTGAAAAGCTATTTTAGTTGAACAATAGCTTTACCAAGGAAAGTCTGACAGGGTCAAGAATTTATTGACCTCATAAAACTAGCTCACTTGGAAATTTCTGCTATTAATGTTTTTACTGTAAAAGAACACTCATTCACATTGAGCACTTGCACATAATTTAAGGTCACACAAGATGCATTATTACAACTTTAGAGTAAACATACGCTACTAAATAAAATTAACACTCTTAAACAAACCTCCCCACCTGCCAATCCATAATGAGAAAACTTGCCCTATAGGTTAGCAAGGATCATTTAGAGATATTCAAGTGTAAAGACATCATTAATTCATTTCTAAATTATAAGGAAATAAGCAAGTTTACTATAGCAAGTGTGAAGAAAGTGATTCTTGGACACAGCATAGTCAAAAAAATGCCTTCTCCTCCCGTCTTTCACAGTTCTGTACATTGGCATGGGGAGAGGCATTGATCTTCCTTAATCTGAAATAAGGCTGTCCTCATTCATTATCTTTTCTCCTTTTATTCCCAAAGAAGGCACAGAGTGAAGCCACCAGAACACGAGCTATGGATCTTGCAAAAAAAGGGGTGCAATAAGCTCTTCTTCAGAACTACTGAAATTGAAAGGCCCAACGCTCAAACCATTTTCAGGCCATTTCTGACTTGTGCCAATATTCTTCCATTTTCCTAACCATGCTCATGTTAGAGAGATCAGGAAGACCAGCAGTCCACTTTTGCATTTCAGTATAGCTAGCAGACAAGCACAGCAGCTTCCTTCTCATTCTGTCATACTACATGTCTCATACAGCAGTCAGCGTGCACAAAAAAAAATCCACTTGTCTATGGAATATGTAAACATGGATAATTGTATAAATTCAATTTTCCAAGCAGAATATTATTTCATAGAACATTAAACCTCTTTTAAAATACTGATGTTGTAAGATCACTGAGTGCATACTACACTAAAGCTTCTGATTATTGTTGTTGTTTTATTGAAAAAAAGAATATGTAATGCTACTAAACAGATTTTTTAAATACTCCTAGGCTGGGAGCACATAGAAAGAGTTTCATATAACATTTTCATGGTTGAATAAAACTCTAAAAAGGGGGTTGTAATGGAAACATTAGCACAAAATTTAGCTATCACACTATTAGTGAAAATTGTTATCCCCCTTTTTCATTGCCTCCCAAAATTTTAATTAGAACTCTACAGATTCTGAATTTTCCAATTGCTAAAATTAAGTATGGCAAGAAAAACCTGTGATAGATGCTACAGTGTTTTAGGCTTTTCTTACTAGAAGAAGGGAAGGAACCCACAGAGCTAAAAACAAGGCCAAAAAACTACCTCGGTTGTTCTTCCCATCCCATATCTGTGAAGCTGATTACTCCTATCCAATCTGTTGCCTTTTATATTGCACTACTGAATTTCTTGTAAGTTTTCCAGATTGTTTCGGGGGTTTTTTTTAGATCATTCAATTATCTTTCAGGGGATAAAATATCTTAAAAGAAAAGGAGAAGTCTTATGAGGCTCAGTATATGTTAGCCTGGTTTTAGAGCAGGTACTGTCAAAAAATACTTATTCCTTTAGTCATAATGAACAATATAAGCCATTGTGAGAAAGTATCAGATCTAGAAGAAAAAGATATGAAGTTGGCTTAAAAGGAAAAAAGTAGTATACATCAAACATTCATTGTGCCTCTAATTAGTATTCATTTCTAGTTTCTCCTAAGTAACAAAGGAAGATGGCAAATGGAAAAAAATGACAAGAACAGCAATATTTAAAAATATACATGTCACTTATCACACCAAACTCATTATTTTCTTTTTTCTCAGGCTATAAACAGCATGCCAAGAAAAATAGTTTCTGTGTGTGGCCATGTCTATGCATTAATATATTTTATAATTTTCTGAGGAACCATTTCAATCCAATGCAACAAATGCTAGAGGCAACAGTAGGCTATTTACGATTTTTTTCCAACTGAGTAGCTTTACTATATGATTCCAATAACTGTCAGTTATATCTAATAGCAGAACTTTTCCATTTATTAAGTTCTGCTTATTTCATTAATCTAGTACGTGCTCTAGACTGCCTCTTAGTGTTACATTTTGTCTTTCCCCCACAGATCATTCTGAGGCATCTAATAGCAAACTGCAAATCAAAGTCACTCCACTGTTCACCCTAAGTCTTTAACCAACTGAATCCATTAGTTACTTCATGGAGGCATTTCAAATGGTTGCCATTTCATTTAAACTAGGTTACTAAGTTCACTTTTACAAATGTCCACAGAGTAATTTTACTAAGATTTATTCAGAAGTGCAGTCCTGTCTCATGTCACCCTGTATCAACACACCCTTGCACTCTGTCTGGCCTCATCTCAGTACTGCAGCATTTCTCTCGGGGATCAGAACACCAAAAATGAGAAAGCTGCTCAGATATATAACAGAAATCATGAGTAAAATGTACTGGCTGTCTGCAAACAAACAGAATACCATCATTTGTTGTCGTGGTTTCAGGTCAGCTCAGCCGGTAACAAAGCACCACGAAGCCGCTCGCTCACCCCCGACCCCCGCCCCTGGCCACGTTGGGATGAGGAGAAAATCCAAAGGCAGGCTCGTGGGTCGAGACAAGGACAGGGAGGGATCACTCCCCACTTATGGTCACGGGCAAAAGACAGGCTCAACTTGGGGAAGAAACAAAATCCATGTAATTTGCTACAAATCAAAACAAAAACAAAACACAAGGGTATTAGGAAGGGAAACCAAACATCAGAACACCTTCCCCCCACCCCTCCCGCCTTCCCGGCTCAGTTCGCTACCGATGCTTTCTACCTCCTCCCCCCGGCGGCGCAGGGGAATCGGGGATGGGGGTTGAGTCAGCTCGCCACACATCGTCTCTGCTGCTCCTTTCCTCAGGGGGAGGATTCCTCACTCATTCCCTGCTCCACCGTGGGGTCCCTCC
>VYZV01044980.1:18258-29875 GCA_013401275.1 Pandion haliaetus
TCAGGTTTCCAAACCCCCACACTACCAGTTCCCCTTCTTAAATATGTTCTCCCAGAGGCGCTACCACCGTCACTGCCCTCCTAGAGGCGGGTCCGACATTTTGGCGCGTCCGACATTTTGGGGCGGCGAATTTTTTTCCAGCAGCTTCTTAAAGGGGCTGCCTCTGCAGCCCCCCTCCCCTGCCACCAAAGAAAACCGCGCCACACAAACCCATAACATTTGTGGAACCCTGAACTACATATTTTGGCATCCCAGGATTATCTTAAGTTTTCAGTATGGCACATTGCATCAATTAGTCACAAGCTTCTGTTGCCCCAAAGTGGTTGGAGCAGTCCAATGTTGGTGTTGGAGCAGTCCAATGAAGAGCCAGCATAAATGTTAGGATAACATATTTATGCCATAAACACAATCCTGAGATTTCTGCAGTTTACCTTGCCTATCTAGAATTTCAGCCTGAAGTCATGCTTACATTCCAAGGTTTTGTTTGCATACCTAGATGTACAATGACATGAGGAATGGAGAGTCTCTAATAAGGATGTAAGAACAATTAAATCGCCAACAGTTCTTTCACAAAAACTCATATTGCTGACACAAAATATACCCCGAGGGATCCAGAATATGCTTATTAGTAAAAAACCAGTTTTGACTACAGTACTTGTGTTCTTGCTAGGAATACTTTCCAAACGTAGTGTATTTGCACTTGCCAAGTTGCTTGCTTTCTTTTGCCTCTATGTGGATTTCTGTTTCTGCAAATATGAGAGCTAAAAATTTAAGACTGTAAATTTTGCATTATATGAATAAAGAAATTGTAAATGTGTTAAGAGGTAAGAATGATCTACTTCACAGGAAAGAAAGCTATATACAAATGTTGGTGAGAAAAAGGAAAACAAAATCAAAGACAACGTGTCCATTAGTTTAAAATATTTAACTACTAGTTAGGATTGTTATTAGTTGTTTAATGCAAGGTTAAGTAGAGATAATGACATCATCATAACATCACTGACAGGAATTGGATTTGTTAATCAAACTAGACACAAGAAGTAGACACATTAATAGTTAAGTATAGATTTGGCAAAAGAAATATATATGTAACTAAGCCAATGTATATAATTTATAAAGATGATTAGGTGGGTGGAGCTGTCCCTGGGTTGACATCAACTACTCTAAGCATAGCTGAGAACTATACGTGATGGAAGGCTTCCTTTCCTCTCACCTGCCTGTGAGTCAGCAACCTTCCTCATTCTCCCCAAGCATGTACTGCTGCACTTGGCTGTTCTGTAGCTGCCCAGGATGAATTGGCTGGGATAATTTGGAATCCTGATCATAAGTAAGGCCACCTGGCTGGGAAGACAGGTTCTTAAGAGGGAAAGAAGGGACACAAGAGCGTGTAAACAAAAAAAACGGGGATCTCATAGTCATTCATATATATATCAAAGCATATCCCCAGTTGTCTGCACCTCTGCTGACAGCCTCCATCCTTGCTTCTGATACTTCTTTTCATTAATACATGGCAACTTGTGATTTCCTCAGTTAAGATTAAGCCTGTGTAGCGTATGCCATTAGGTGGAGGGAAATCTATACCGGTGATTGTAAGAACATCTACTATTTTGAAAGACTTTGACAGGTCTTTTCATGTTAAAGGCAAAGAGGTTATCTCTGGAACTGGTAAAATCATTCAAAGCAGTGGAAGTCTCAGGCTCGCTGTCAAATAGTTTGGAGTAAACACAAAGACAGACAGTTTTAATTGGAAAAGCTAGATTCCCCAAGCAGATTTGAACAATGCCTCTCTCTTAAGGGGGCGGGGAAGCTTGTTTGTAAAACTACCTGTTATACAAGTCTGGGATGGTAGAAATATAACAGTGCTTCCAGAGACTTCATTCAGTTTGGCTTTGATTTAGCTAATCTCTACAGAGGCCTGCAATGCCAAGTATACAAGCCATAAAAATGATTAAAAAGTTGAAATCTCACACAAGGCGGACACTCTCAATCAGCATCTATTTTGTCCAGTTAGCCAACCATCTTAATTTTTTTATTCAAAACTGAGGGGTTCACATCTGATAATAGTTAATTCTACTTCTACCCCTAAAATGCTACAGTGTTTCAGGCTTTCATAAATTAATTTTTAATTATCACTGTGGTGTGGCATATTTCGGAATACGTGTACATATATATACATAGTCTAGTACATAATAAGAGGACGTCATGCAACAACACCGTCACAACTCTTCACATACTTTATTGAAGTTTGTTGATGCAGGAGAGGAAATAAGTGTTTACCAGATTCAGACACTAGTTACTGCTGAAAATGAAATATTCTTCTTGAAAACTACTGTCCTGCAGAGTACAATGGTAGCTGAAAGTATTAGGTACACTCTGATGTTTCCAATTCAGGGTCTCCACTTATTAAAAGGATTGGTGGCTAAGGGATGGCACAGTTACTACTGCAGGAAATGGTTAATACCCTTTAAAAAAGAAAAAAAAAAAGAAAGCCTACAACACCGTATTTTAAATATCTGCATAGGTTTTGGCAAAAATGTATCTTAAAAAACCGCAAAAGTTATCAAACTTTCCTCCTTCAGCTTGAAAATATATTAGCAAAATCAGACACAGGCCATGGGCATACAGGTTTAATCTCTTGTGTAAAAATTATGTTAGTGGCAAATATACTTTTTCTGCTTCTGTAGGTAGCAGTAAAATGCCAGTGGGCTTGAAAAATTCCCCATTTTAATTACATTTTTAAACCACGTAATAATCGGTCCTGTCATTCCATCACTAGTCACGTGTGACCTTACCGCACAGTAAGTTAGCTCAAACATTTCACAAAGTTTGCTTAGTTGAAACTAAGAAAATTACAGCTGGTAGGCAGAAATGGTCCTTTATTTTCTTATTCTCATAATCCTTCAGAGCCAAACAACAATCTAAGTGCCTAGGAGCTAGCACCCGAAGTAATTAACGGGTCTGAAATGACAGAGCAAGCTCCTTTCCTAACAACTAAAATTACACAAACTGTCAGACCTTTCTCTCTATTCATTTCTCTTTAATCCTCAGGCACATAACTCCCTGAATTATTAGACTGATGCATTACACTAGTAAAAAAGTATTGACAACTGTATGTAGAGAATGAAGGAAATTTTCGTTTGCAACACACACAAACAAGTAACCAGCGGTGACCAACAGAATCCCACGTGTGCAGGTAATGTACAATACATACTCTGTATATAAGTAATAGTCTTGATGTCTGTCCCAAGTGTGCAGGTAATGTACAATACATACTCTGCATATAAGTAATAGTCTTGATGTCTGCATAGCAGCCAAAATGCACCACAAATGTATGACAAATAGTTCATATAGATCAGGGAAAATTAAATGAGATATATTCCCCAAATAATTCTGTCAGATCTAGTGGCTTACGTAGGTCAACTCAGAATCATTCTCCATGCAAAATAAAGAAAAAGGCATGCTTTCAGAAATTCATTTTTAGAAAGTCTTTAAATGTGAACTGACTCTAGGACAAACCTTGCATCTAATTCTTCATGCTACCTTCTACCTGCAGTTCGAACCAATCCAATTTCTCTGCACACTTTGGTTAAGTTTCTAGGGAAGTTTTAAAGGTGAATCACACAACCCTGGATGCAGCATCCAAAAGTCATGGACCCTCTCTTTCAGATCTATTTTATGTTGTTATATTGCCGTGGTTTCAGGTCAGCTCAGCCGGTAACAAAGCACCACGAAGCCGCTCGCTCACCCCCGACCCCCGCCCCTGGCCACGTTGGGATGAGGAGAAAATCCAAAGGCAGGCTCGTGGGTCGAGACAAGGACAGGGAGGGATCACTCCCCACTTATGGTCACGGGCAAAAGACAGGCTCAACTTGGGGAAGAAACAAAATCCATTTAATTTACTACAAATCAAAACAAAAACAAAACACAAGGGTATTAGGAAGGGAAACCAAACATCAGAACACCTTCCCCCCACCCCTCCCGCCTTCCCGGCTCAGCTCCATTCCCGGTGCTTTCTACCTCCTCCCCCCGGCGGCGCAGGGGAATCGGGGATGGGGGTTGAGTCAGCTCGCCACAATTCGTCTCTGCCGCTCCCTTCCTCAGGGGGAAGATTCCTCACNTCTCACACTGCTTCAGCGCGGTTTTTACCATGGAGTTACGGCCATCTTCGGGAGCCTCCGCTCCACCGTTCACCCCCATGGGCTGCAGGGGGACAGCCTGCCGTCTCACCACGGGCTGCAGAGCCATCAGCCTCCTCAGGCACCCCCTCCTCCCCCTCCTTCTTCACCGACTCCAGTATCGGCAGAGATGTTCCTCTCAGGTTTCCCAACCCCCACACTGCCGGTTCCCCTTCTTAAATATGTTCTCCCAGAGGCGCTACCACCGTCACTGCCCTCCTAGAGGCGGGTCCGACATTTTGGCGCGTCCGACATTTTGGGGCGGCGAATTTTTTTCCAGCAGCTTCTTAAAGGGGCCGCCTCTGCAGCCCCCCTCCCCTGCCACCAAGGAAAACCGCGCCACACAAACCCATAACATTATATATAAGTGCAAAAAGACATTGCCACTGGTAAAGATGCCACCTTTTGACCATACATCTGTGTTTTACATATTTCCTATTTGTTCGGTCTGGCAGTCACCCTGCTTATACTGTTTCCCATTATTATGAGAGAACAATTTTAACCTGCCTGTGGCCAAGGAAAATATACCAAAACTTATCATGCTCTGCATGGCATGCTCTCTGGGGTATTTACAAGCTATCCTTTCCTCCTGGAAAATTAGAGAGGTCACTGCAATTGAACTGAGTGAACTCAACGCAATGCGAATTGAACCAGGACCAGAATCATCATAGCTCATTTCCAGAGGTTTCAGCAAGAGATTCATACATAGACCAGTTATTTTCTCAATTTTTCAACAGTTTTTGAAAGATCTTGAAAAAACTTAAGTGGCACTTACTGAAATGTTAACAATGCACAGAAGAGACACAGCCTTACAAATTTTCTGCAAGCAAGCAACATTATCTATAATTTTCCTCACCAAGACGAAGTCCTAAATAACCATGTGATTGGTCAGCTTTAACACTGACTGACAAAGGGACATAAATGAGAAAAATATACTCTGGGAACATGGTAACAGAACTCAGAAAAGATTATAATCATTAACTATCCAGATGGTGCACTTACTGTTGCTTAGTTTTGAATCATGAATTAAGCACTAAAATCATAAAATTCTTGATGATCTGCATATTTAACAGGAGTTTGTCGTTTCCAGTTGATCCTAATATTAACCACAAAAAGTAGACAAAGATGTATTCTTTTGATTACGTTTCTTTTTTTTCTAGTGAACCTCTGTTTCTTCAAACTCAGATTTTGGCATTTGTTTTCAGGTTGTCCTATTGTAGAAATGATGATCTATTTATACAGCTGGTATGCTAGTGACAATTTGTAAGAACAACAAGAAAAGCTGCTGAACTTCACTATATAGCTCTTCAAAATGTAAATGCTTTGCAGCACACAGCTGCGTGATAGCCACAGATACCACAAGCAAGCAAGACAGGTAAATATAAATGAAATGCCTGTGAGCAGACAGGCTGCATATAGCTTATACCGATACCAGTGAAAACAGCCAAAGCTATAGGATTTTAAGGTTTTTAAACAGAATGTATTTTCAGAGAGCTTACAGCAGGTAAGTCTTCAGTCCTGGATTGTAGCAGAAAGCTGTTACCAGAAAACGGAGACAGATTCACCTTTGACAAAATCAGTCTATTGAGAAAAGAAGGCAAGAACCTATTTTTAAGCTGTTAAAAGTACTGGATACAAATCTCATGCAAAATCCTTTAAAGGATTCCAGAGATAACAGCACAAGGAAGAACTTCAGTCCCACGTAGAACGCCCAACAGCCACATCTGGTTTTGTGCCCGTTTTAGTCATCTTCTTTAGCATAATGTACAACTAAACCTCATACTTATTTTAATGGTCCATCTGTTTAGGCACATTCTATAACTGTTCTGTCTGATTATGCTGACACACAGATACTGCAGCCAGCAAAATCTTAAGACTCATCATAAACCACTATTATTTTTCATAAATAAAATAGCAGTAAACTGAATGATGATGAACACAGGCTGATCAGAGTGAAAAAGAATCCTGCACTGTTATGGATATCCAAGATGGTTTGTCATTGTTTCCCGGTCAGATGTTTATCTTTATACTACTGACTTCAACCCCAAATATATGAAGATTTATTCAAAATTCAGCTCTAAAAAATTCCCTTTTTTTTTTAGAGGAAACCTACTGGAAACCTCTCTTCCATGCTTCCCAGCTTCATGCAAGGTACTAATTTGCTTTGTTGAGCATATTTGTTCCAATGTAATATATCCTATTATTAGCAAGACATCCTTCTTTACAAGTCCTATCTCCCTCCTGCCTCTGTCTTATAAATTTAAAAGAAAACCGGACTATCTACTATTATCTGCTGTATAGGGAATGACATCTGAA
This sequence comes from Pandion haliaetus, assembly GCA_013401275.1. Classification (NCBI taxonomy): domain Eukaryota; kingdom Metazoa; phylum Chordata; class Aves; order Accipitriformes; family Pandionidae; genus Pandion; species Pandion haliaetus. The sequence continues at coordinate 24,750 of VYZV01044980.1, forward strand.
TGATCATGAAATAGCACTCACAGAAAATTTTACAAAAAATCTTGGCAACAGAAAATAGGGGAAATTTTTTGTTTATATCTACTCAGCTGGTAACAGAGATTGTTCAGAGGATATTTTAAAAGGGTTAGATTTTTTTTTTAGTGAAAATTAATAAAAAAATTTAACTATGTCTTCAGTAGATGGATCTGCATAATGTATTTCCTTGTGGAAGCAGAGTGTTTACCTCTAAACAATAAACTGTCTATAACTTCATGCTTGTGAATACTGCTGCCTGTTGTTTAGTATCTGAAAATATTTGCCTTTCTTAAATATTTTCAGTTATCCAAATGAATAATATAATCAAAAATTCTCTGCTAAACTTAATGCCTGGGGTTTTTTTGCCTAAAAATGCAATCAGCCTTTCACTTAGCTTACAGCAAGAATACCGCCCAATTCAGCTGCCCAGTTTTGCATCACAGATAACTGATGACTGAGGAAAATTATAACAGGAAATTTTTACATGATGTTTGTCCAAACTACCTAGTGAATTAATGAATATGTTTATAGTAATCAGGACTAATGTGCTGAAAAACTCACAGATTAAGAAAATATTTTAAAATATTTATTATACAATTAATAATTTTTAAAAAGACTATCCAATTATTTTGTTTCATCTCTGTGTTAACACAGGAAGCATTACTGTAATTTTCCAAAGCAGCTGGTGTGTAACTGAGTAATCCAATTTATTCTGCAGTCACATCTGTCCCTATGGTTGCAGCATCCGAAAGGCTATATAGACCCTTCTCCACGTTTTTCCAAAACCTTTCTGACAACTTCCTGGGTTTTGCCTAGGGCAATTTCTGTCTCTCTTCTTTGCTACTCTCTAAACCCATGGAGTAACTTTTCTCCAAAAAGCAACCATTACTTGGGAACAGCATGGCCCTTCTGTTACTTCCAAGCTGTAACACTTTAGATGCTACTGAAATTTGCTACTGTGAAGTCCTGAATACAAGTTTGGGGCTTCAGCAAGGCAGAATCATTCCTACTTGAAGTCCACCAGCAAAGCATCTTGTCAAATGATGTTAAATCTTAGACATTCTTTGATATCCTCATTTCTGGGTCACAGATGCTCTTTGTTTATCAAAATGTTGGCATCTGCTTCTCAAGAATATCCTGGAATTTTAAAATCACAAGGAAAATAATACAAGAAAATCAGATAAAAATATTTCCAGTACTGCATCAGAACTACACAAAAACTGTTCAAGAAATTAGTACTCTTCAGCATTAGTTATTTATTATTATTTTCAAAGGGAAAAAAAAAAGTGACTAATTCCCACTCCTTTCTTTGTTCCTAATCATTCGACAAGCACTTCTTTCTACCAGAGATTTATGAACCAAAACAAGTACAGTATTTCTTTCTTTCAGAATCTAATACTCTGAAAGTAGCATTTTAGAAATCCTGCAATGCTAAATAAGGTTTAAAGAAACCCAAGAATAATAAAGCAGTAAATTACAATACTTGCTTTTCAGCTATTAAAAGCAAACATACACTTCCCATTTTGTTCCGTCACAGTTAAACAGCCTCTTTCACACCAATAGATAATATCCTTTTATTTGGCTTGTTTACTTCCTCACAAGGCATTCAGATGAAATAACCTGTGGCACATCAACTGACTTCAACAGATTAGCATAGCCGTGAGATGCTACAAAATGGGCATATCTGTGCTACAAATAGATTTAGTGTGAACATTACAAGATTTTTAACTATGACAAAAATGAAATTCTAGCAGTCTCTCATTAGGAACAGGAGGATTCCAAGACAATTTAGAAAAGGGTTGACACGACACAGCTGCCCAAGATAGAAGGATATTAGACTGAGCAATCCAGGATCTTTCTTCCAGTTTTAAATATCAAAGCCAACCAGCTAAGCCCACCACCCTATATTACTTTTCCATCACCTACCGATTATCCATAAACCCCAAATCATCATTTTCCTTCTGTCCTAAGTAGGCTCCAAAAATACTGTTATTCTTCTCCTTTTTCCTGAAAGAGGTTGTCTCTCAACCCATTTTCATCACATCCTAGTATTCAATGCATCTTCTATACATGCTCTATTTTTGTTGTATATTCAATTGCAACTTATCATTCTCTATTTAATCTTTTACTCCTCACATCTTAATTCTCTTTTATTGCTTTTTAACTTTCAAATCAATTTTTCTCATTCCCCTCTGTTTATTTGTCCACATCCTTTGAAGGTTACCAGCGTCAACCGATTCTCTAAAGTTTCGCTCCACACAGCATAGCTATAGTAACCTTGCTGTAGAGAAAATCTTTATGACTACATAGTGCTTTTTTAAGAACTGCACTGAGAGTGCTTCATAAATAATTATGCTTTTGTCTTTCAAAATTCACATAAAATATTTCCCATGACGGCAAATACTGTATACCACAAATGTATTCCAAGGACTATCTCATGGAACTAAGATGCAAGAAAAGTCACCTCTTTCCTTTAAGTTTTATTACGGTTTGTTTCTATTAAGAAAAAAAAAAAGATTATTCAAACCACACCTACAAACAAAGTATAAAACCTGATTAGTATAACCTCACCAAGTTTTATGCTGTGTTACAGATACAGGTTCTAAGCTGTTTCCTTCAGATGTGAGTCTGAATTACCAGCTTTTAAATAGCCAGTAGCCAGTCCTGTTCAGCTGTAAGCATAAGATAAATCAAACTCAATTTTCCTTTCCTGTACTTTTCGGAAAAGAGTAATAGGAGAATGCTGAAGAATGTGATTCAATCGGGTTTCACAGGAAAAGTAGAAAAATCTATGAGAACAGTGTTTAAAGAACAGAAATGAAGAACAGTCACATTTACCTAAAGTCACAGTTGTTAAGTCAGTAATCCACATCAGATTTTGCTTTGGTTTCTGCAAGGATATGATTATTCTATTCAGATGCTCACATAGTAAAGCTGGTACTCTAGGATCTGCAGGAAAGTAAGGAAGAACATGTCTTGCATGGAAGGCTCTTCTCTTTTTACTGTTGTCTCAGCTGAGTTATTTCACTATTTTACAAGCATGTGAAAGGACCCTTTATTGCAGCATAACTGACACCCCCCCCAAACAACTATAAATTAGACATATAACATGGTGGTCTTCCAATAACAACAATCAGTCGATAGTAACCCTCTTAAACTCATGAAATTCTGACTCAGTTAAAACTGGAAACAGACATAAAACTAATGAAACAATTAAATATTTTCTCCTTGAATATCACATATAATCTTATCAAAACTAATAATGCAAGCTATGCTTTGGGTTATTTGATAATTATATATCATCAATAGACTATGGGCTTTTTTACTAGTTACTGGTATCACCAGATAGAATTAACTGTAGCTGTTTTTCTCTATACTTTTATCAGTAAAATGAAATCCCTCTGTCACTTAAGAGCATTGGCCCAAAGTGAAGACAATTATAGGAAAGTTCTTCACAGAGAAACTCAGTAAGTCTGTGCTTCCTTGCTCTTCTGAAATATTTTTCTAGCCCAAAGGAGGTTATTTGAAATAGTACAGATAGATTTTTATCCAGGTAAGCGATAAAATCTCCACAGAAGAAGTTTCCTCATTTCTGTATATCTAGCCATGGTTAAAAGAAGGAAAAAAAAAAAAGAAAAAAGAAAAAAAAAAAGGTTATTTTAGCTGGAGGTAATTGGATAGCTGGTACCCATAATAGACCAACAGCAAGACAAATCACGGATTTACCCCTAATTTTTCAATCCAGCAATTAAGCACAGCTGAGCTCTAATATAAGTCACATACCACAATGGCATGAAAACTCTGTGTGATTTAGCACTGATCTATTTGGCATTTTGGGGCCGCTGCTGTTTCACAGATACTGAGTCTCCCCCCTGCCCCTTTTTTTTTTTTAAATTCCAAACAGCAGTAGTCATGTGATTACAGGAGTTTGGGGGTGAAAAGTTATTCAACATCCTGCTTTAAGATTTTATTTATGTTTTAAACCAAGAGCTACACATACCTGAAAGTACAGCAATATGGGTCTATTAAGCACACAGGAATCCCACAAAAATCAGCAAACTTTAAAACTATTCACTTCCTGGTGTTGCCCTTCATGTGGCGTTTAAAGGACTGCAGACAGATACTTAGGATCTTTGAGGACTTTGCCACACGGGGAATATAGGAAAATGAGAAGGCAATCCGATACACCTCAGTTTACAAGAGTTTTGGTTAACATTACAAACAATAAATAGTAGTGAATTTTGGAGAACTTCATAAAACGAAACTTTTTATCAATAGGCAAACCTACATGTGTTAGTTTCAAAAAAGTTACCCTTCATATTATTTATGCTATCTTAAATACTGGGGGGTTTTCCCTAATATTAAACCATCCAAAAACCACAAGCCATCAACCAAGACTCCAGTGTACTAAAGAGCAAGAAATGCTAAACAAATGTAGGATATATATGGCAAATATAATTAAAATAAACATAAATTTGCAGATAGCAAATTTAAAACAAACCAGATCTTTAAAATGTTTAATACAGGTTTTTAAAGTGTTGTTTGAAAGTTATAAATTTTTTTTAAATCATACTGCTAAAAATTGTTGGCTATTCTTTGGTAAAAACCGCCTCTAGTTTTGTGCTTCTGTTAAGTTCTTAATTAGTTGTCAGCAATGGCTTAAGCTTACTTTATTTACCTTATTTACGCTTGCTAGCACACCCCTAGTTGTCATTAATCTGTCACTCTCAGAATTAATACCACTCCCACAGTAAGTCAGCTTACAAGTGATTTTCTGCTTCTGGTAGTCTTGGAGAGACCAACAGAAAGTACAAATAATAAGTCTCAGAAATCAGAAGGTAAAATAAAAGAACCTCCACGTATTATTATTTTGTTCACCTGCCAGGACTTGAAGATTAGGAACATTGATGCATTTTTCTCTTAATTTACAGCGACAAAAGTGAACCAAAGAAAAATGAAGACTAACGGGACAGAGAGAGGAACAGAGAAGCACATGTCTACACTGTATCAGAGCATCAATACACAACTAACTGCTCAGCTCTTTCAGTTCACAGATTTCATCATTTACCTATGAGAAAATGTTGATCATCACAGATATGCTTGTCAAAAAA
>VYZV01044981.1:14018-48744 GCA_013401275.1 Pandion haliaetus
GGGGGGAGGAGGTAGAAAGAACCGGGAATGGAGCTGAACTGGGAAGGCAGGAGGGGTGGGGGGGAGGTGTTCTGATGTTTGGTTTCCCTTCCTAATACCCTTGTGTTTTGCTTTCTGTTTTGTTTTGTAGTAAATGAAATTGATTTTGTTTCTTCCCCAAGTTGAGCCTGTCTTTTGCCCGTGACCATAAGTGGGGAGTGATCCCTCCCAGTCCTTGTCTTGACCCACGAGCCTGCCCTTGTATTTTTCTCCTCATCCCACTGTGGCCACGCGCGGGTGTGGGGGGTGAGTGAGCGGCTTCGTGGTGCTTTGTTACTGACTGAGCTGAAACCACGACTTGTTGTTATTGCCATTTTACACTTTGGGAAAAGGAGATACCAAAGTGGAAGACATGAGCTAACCGGTAGATGTAGCATTCATTCCTAGCCTTAAACCATTTAAGTGTTGGGGAGTCTAGCATTTATAGCTACCAGCTATCTGATACTGCAAGTCCAGTCTTCTGTCCTTGCTAGAGTTTCACTTCACATTCACTGCTGTGCCTTAGCTAATACAATGAAAATGCACAGTGCAGATGGTACCCTGTGTGTCTTACCCTCGGTAATGTAGAAAGACAGAAACAGCGCTGAGATTTTGATTCCATTTCCAAACCGTTGCCTTTTATCTACTCTACTTTATAGCCATTCTTACTGGGATTTTCCACTCTATTGACTGTAACAGTCACTGCGATGACACAGGTTGCAAGGATTGAGGGCTTTTTTCCAAAGCGCCATAAGAATTTCCAAAAGTGCTATATAAATGTTAGTTAATGTTCTGATGTCCTCAAATATGAAGTCCAGACCCTGAATGGGGTAAAGTATTCTTGCCTTTCTTTGAAGGATGGGTGATTAGGGTTATGCCTGGGTTTCATCTACAAAGACTTTTTGTGGAACATTTAGGGTCTTACAAAAATGCGAGTAACAGCAGCTGAAGTCCAATTCAGCAAGGGCTTTGTTAGGATCACCTGAAAAGCCCGTGTTCAAATGATTTATGTTGCTGCCTTTGCCATTGACACACACAGTATTTTTCACTCAGCACATAATGAAACAGCTTCTCTGAAGTTATGTGCATTAATTTCAAAGTACAGCATAAGCTGCAAAAATAATATTGTATGTATTTGTTTTGAGACAGTCAATTTTCTTCTCTCTGAAGGTATATCACATAAAGCATGTCTGACAAGTGACTCTGCAAGTGCAGGGTGATAATTTTTATGATCAGAATTTATTCTGAAATGTTCAAATTCTCCACGTTTCTCCTCTTTTCATACCAGTCATCAACTGATAGATTAGCTTAAAAGTTTCTGATTGTAGTTGTCTTCCTGTAATATCTGTGTTTGGCTTTACAAATTCCCCCCCCCCAATCTTTGGTGTCCCACTCCCCCGCCCCCACTATGTACAAGCCCCATCTCCCATTTCCTTTGGTCAAAGCCAACTATATTCCATTGGTACCGAAGTGTGTGTTTGTTTAGATTTGTACTGGGTACTGAATTGTAGAGTTGATCAGTGTTTCCCTTCCCAAGTAAGCATTTTTGCACAGATCTTTCAGACCCGTCTGAATTAGGAACTGTGAAAGAACAGCCTAGTGGCTGCCAGATTGTTGTCTTTTGCAGGTGTAAATGTTAAACTTAAGTAAATAACTTTCTTAAGTTTATAATATTTGGCAATAAGATTCTGCATCTGCAGTCTGAATTTGGGATTTCCTTTGCCCTAGTGTGAGAGGAGCATCCTAGAGTCCCATCAGTCTGCCCATGCAGTGGCAAGGATAGTAATGGAAGAGGTGAATGAATCTTTGAGGACACTGGGGAGGACATGCAAAAGCAAGCTCATAATTAAGTTTAAAACGAGATTCAGAGAGTGAGAGCCTGACATTTTTCATTTGCTTCAAATTAAAAATATTTTAATGACTGAGGACATAGTTGTACATCTTACTACCTGTTGTACTCACTAACCTATGTATGGCATGCAGTCTGTCTTACACAGTTGGATAATAAGGGTATAAATTTTATTTCCTGATGCCTCTTGTTTTTAATGATTTGTTCTGTATTTGACCAAAATTACAGCCCTTTTTTAATATTTAAAGATTTTTCCCTTTCTTTCCTTTGTTAAAGGTTCTATATGACAAAAGTTTTACTTGTGGAATACCAGCTTTCTGTATACCAGCTTTCTGTATTGGAATCTGGGTACTGTTTCATTACTAACAGAACCAATCTAGTTTTGAACTTCTTTTAGTAGAAAAATTGCTTGTAGCTTTTAGCACCTTAGTGTGAGACCACTTAGCTAAATTTAAAAAAAAGGAAAAAAGGAAAGAAGCAAGTTGTGCAGTAGAAAACAACTACTTTATCTTTCTGTTTGTTTTATAGGCTTCAGGGATTTGTACGTGCCTGATTGTGTGTAGTTAATTTTAGCTAAAGGCTCTTTCTCAGAAATTTCTCTCCTGTTCTCCCTCTGTGGTACTTCCAAACTTCTCCTGGATTGTATCATTAGCTAAATTTTGCAGCACAGACTTTTATACCCACTGGGACTTCTTGGGTGGGGCATTTTGGTAAGTCATAGTTGTTTTCTGTTCTTGGACTGAAGGGGCAGTGCCTTCTCTAAATTACCTGCTTGCTGCTCTTGCCAAAAACATCAATCTTTTACTATTTATTATGTTACTTTATGAACCTTTGAGATGGACAACATTTTGGGGGCTGATCTGAATGGGGGTCTTCATGCTCTACAACCATTTGCCCGTTATTTATAACTGTCATGCACGTGGCTGGTCTTAATGCCCATCTGTATGAAGCAGGGCAAATTTTACCTCTCTGAAAAATTTATTTTGCTACAGTACTTTGTTAACCCTATGCAAGGACCTCTTAAATTCTGTCTAGCTGCTTCTGTTTTTAAAACCTAGAAATCATTTAATATAAGTTAAAAATAATGCAATCGAACACTGTGAAGTCTGATACCAAACTTGCATCGCATTAACTCTTTTGGACAGCCCTTGCAAAGAGCAATCTGTCTGTGTTCGTTTGCTCCAAACCTACCTCCAGGAAAAGGCCCAAAGTGGGGGATCAAAGCAGGCAGTGTGCCAAAGGTTTGTGTTTCACAGTTTGGCACACGCTGAACGCTTCGTCTTTCCTCTACTAAGCCATGGGCAGATGTCCATTAAGAATGATTAGGCAAAATTTATATAAAGGCCTTGTAAAATGTGTGGGGTTTTGTGGGCGTCACCCCACATCTTCCCCCGCCCCCCTTGAGAAATTTTGTGTGGGTGTGTATTTTTTTCTAAATTTATAAATCCTGGCTTTTACTCTTGTCCGGTAGAGACTGCTCACCCACCCTTTTCCGTTTCCAGGCGGATTGCTTTTCTGTTATTTCAGTTCTGTAACTTTCTCCAACACTGTCCTGTTTTGCTTATTATGAACTGCTTGCAGTAACCCTCTCAGTGCTGCTGTCACCTTTGCCTTAAGTAAGGACTGGCTGTTGTAGTAATTTAAAAAAAAAAAAACAACCCTCTTAAAATGCAAAATAAAGACTTCTCATGTGTTACATCTTTCTGTTTGTACATAGGGAATGTGATACAACTGTCATTCATACATTGACCACTGCTGTGTCCCCACACAGACTGTTTTCTTCTTTTCAATACTAAGCCAAAACCCCCACTGAAATGTGATTTCTTTACAGCTTTGGCAAAGAAATCAGTTCAGCTCTGAAGCTGAGTCAGCACCATCTTCATGTGTAGAATGAATTAGCAGGATTTGGGGAAAACATTTTATTTCCAGCTATGTCTCAGAGTCAATTTTCCTATTCTCCTCTTTTACTTCTTCATTCCCTGTCTAGCAGTGATTGATACTGACTTGTAAGCTCCTTGTTTCTCTAATACCAGTGTTTAAATTAAGCCTGAATTAGCTAAGTAGTTAAGTAGAAGTAAAGTGAACCTGACTGACCCGCTGTTTGGTGCCCTGTGTGATACAGGAACTAACTACAAAGTGCTGTAAGTGTATCATCAGACCAGAAAAGTAGACTCAAATTTATTTCTTGTAACAATTCAGTGTTTCATTGATTATCTTGGAAATTAATGTGGCCAGCCCTTAAGTGCAAGTTATGTTGCAAGACAGTAGAAAACAAGGTTAAGCATTAGGTTAGTGGGTATTTTCCAGAAGAAAGGGAGTAAATTGTTCCCTTCAATAGTGGGACAAATTCAAATAGATTTTTCAAGAACGTTGGAGGGAGTGTGTCAAGGATACATGTATAAAATAACACTAAATGCCTTAGAAGTAACTTTAACACTTGTGAAAAAGCCATGGCTCTGGAAAATAGGGTACATATGGGCACACTGTCTCCTCTCTTTCCTGACCAGATGTGGAGAACTGAGGTTGCTAGTGAGTGTTGCTTTTTAGATGTAAAAAGAAGTTTTATTCATATGCAAAACTCCTCCTGCATGAATAATTAAGTTCTGAGTGAACTGAAATCTTTCCAAGTAGTAGAGGACTAGCTATTCTCTTCTGTACTCAGCTTTTTCCTTAACATGTATGTTTCCTTATTTAATGGGGATTTATTTTTTTTAAGAGTAGTTGAAACAGAGATCTTTTAATGCTGTTTTCAAAGCACAGAGTGGCTGGGAGACAGTTGAAAATGGTAAATCATCCATACTAATTTCTGTTATCTAAAGAACTGTACTTTGAGCTAAGGTCCAGAATAACTGGGCCAAATGGTCCTGTTGAAATTCCCCTCAGAAACAGAGCAGTAATTGGATGAATGTTTAGCTTGGGAACAAGTAATCCATGCTAAAGTTTATGGGTTCTGCTTGGGGAAGGGAATAAAAGAGAAGTGGGCTGTAAGAATGCTTTATTTGTCAGAAGGGATCTTAAGGTGGCATAGAGATGTTTTCCCTCCTCCCATGTGTTTTCACCACAGTAATGATGATTCAGCTTGTGTATGCTCTCTGGAATGTGTACGAGGAGAGAGAGGAGAAAAGGATTTTTTTTTAGGTGCAGCTAATTGAAAAAAATGCAGGAGATATGAGTATAGCTTATTGCCTCACCATAGAGTTGCCTACTTCAGTGAGTTTATCGTTTCTATTTTCATGTTGACTAAAAATAAGGGCTTATTTATCATTGTTAACCAACCACATTTCTCCAGAAGACCTCTCTGAAGCAGGAATTCATTGTTTCTGGAGCAGTTGCATTGGCAAGTAGGCTTTAGCTGTGTTTCTGTGGTAAGTTCTTTTGTCCATGATAGCATTTTGGGATCCCAGCATCAATGTGGCTGGATCTGGCTCCAATTGGACAGTTTATATTTAGTTGCTGGTTTCCTATAATAGTTTTCAGATGGAGATGTTAAAGAACACATACCCTTGTGCTGCTGTAATCCCTGAAAGCATGGGGGAGTGAAAAAGAAAAAAGTATTGATGTCTTTCGGCAGAAGTAGAGTTTGGAAAAAATAACAGCTGCTTGCAGCAAAAGAATGCTGAAATTTATTTTTAAGAAATTAAGTAGCCAGTAAAAACAAAACTCTCCAGATCTGTGGGTACATTGCTTACATTTTGCATCCAGAAAGGAGCTTAAGAAAGCTATGGGAAGGCCAGCTTTTTTTTAAATTACAAAAATTGTGATTCTCCAGTTTACAATAGCAGTCAATTTCTATTAAGTAATAGTCATCGGACGTCACCTCATGGTAGCTCTTGTGTTCCATATTGCTGGTGCACTTCTGTCGTGGTTTCGATTTCAGCTCAGCCAGTAACAAAGCACCATGAAGTCACTGACTCACTCCCCACCCCTCTGGCCACGCTGGGATGAGGAGAAAATACAAAGGCAGGCTTGTGGGTCGAGACAAGGACTGGGAGGGATCACTCCCCACTTAGGGTCACGGGCAAAAGACAGGCTCAACTTGGGGAAGAAACAAAATCAATTTCATTTACTACCAATCAAATAAAAAACAGGGGTATTGGGAAGGAAAGCCAAACATCAGAACACCTTTCCCCCACCCCTCCTGCCTTCCCAGCTCAGCTCCATTCCCGGTTCTTTCTACCTCCTCCCCCCGGCGGCACAGGGGAACAGGGGATGAGGGTTGGGGCCAGCTCGCCACACATTGTCTCTGCTGCTCCTTTCCTCAGGGGGAAGATTCCTCACTCATCCCCTGCTCCACTGTGGGGTCCCTCCCACAGGAGACAGTCCTTCACGACCTTCTCCAACGTGGTTCCTTTCCGCGGGCTGCAGTTCCTCACAAACTTCCCTGGCGCGGGTCCTCTCCGCGGGCTTCAGTTCTTCCTGAACTTCCCTCACGTGGGTCCCTTCTGCAGGCTCTTCTCCAGTCACACACTGCTTCAGCGCGGTTTTTACCATGGAGTTACGGCCATCTTCGGGAGCCTCCGCTCCACTGTTCACCTCCATGGGCTGCAGGGGGACGCCTGCCATCTCCCCACGGGCTGCAGGGCCATCAGCCTCCTGAGGCGCCCCTCCTCCCCCTCCTTCTTCACTGACCTCAGTATCTGCAGAGGTGTTCCTCTCACGTTCCCACCCCCACACTGCCGGTTCCCCTTCTTAAATATGTTCTCCCAGAGGCGCTCTCACTGTCACTGATGAGGTCGGCCTGGGCCAGAGGTGGGTCTGACTTATTGGAGCCGGGGAAGCTTCTAGCAGCTTCTTGAAGGAGCCACCTGTGCAGCCCCCTCCCCCACTACCAAAGAAAACCGTGCCACACAAACCCATAACAACTTCCAATACAGATTAGTAGATACCTCAGAAAAACCCAATGTCATATATGCGTTAATTATACTGTTGTATCTTTTCAGTGGGGCATGATATATTTCAATTAAAACTGAAGACATACCAGATTACTCTAAGCCTGTGTTTAAGACCACGTCTGCAGTAATCTTGGCTTCCAAGAAGAAAACTGAGTTCAAGTTTTCATTTGATTCTGGGTTTGCAGAGTGTTTAGAAATAATCTTTTTGTACAATTTTTAATTTATTACCTTTAACTATTTTTTATCTAAGTTATTAACCAAATAGATTATCATAGTTTTCTTTTACAAGGTTTCAAGAATGTGTCTCTGCTTTATCCAGCGCTGGTAGGTAGCTGCCTGTAGGGACCTAACTTCTAGATCTTTTGTGGCGATAGTGAATCTTAACTCACTCCTGAGGGACAGCGGGGCCTGATCATAGCAAGTGTAAGAATCAGGTCCTGGTGCTAGCCAGCATGTAGGTAGGATCTCTGCAAAGCTGATGGTGGAGAAGAACATGAAGTATAATTTTTTTCCCATGATGTATATGATAAAAGCAGGGTGCTGCTACCACTGTGGTGGCAGTATCTTGGGCCTGTTCGCAGTCCTGGCCAGTATAACTTTGAGGAAGAAATCTAAAGCATGCTGTAGTCTGGTTTGACTTGAGCTAGTTTGCCTCATGTGGTTACATAGCATAATTTTCATTCTTTCTTTCAGCTAGTAATGGGATAAAATAATAGAAAGCTAGGGATGTGAGAGACCTGCAGAGGTCACCTAGTCAGTCCCCAGCTCTGGAGCAAGATCATCTCAAAGGCGTGCAATAAGGGAGACTGTGTAATCTATTCCTGTACTTAAAAAACAAACATAAAAAAACTCGAACAAAAAAAATCTAATACTAACCTGATTTGTTTTTTGCTTAATTCAAGTCCCTTTGTGATGGATAGAGCAGGAAGAACATTTTGTTTCCTTTCTCTTTACAGCAGTGTTCTGCATTCTTGGAAGGTGCCGTCTTGTTTTCCTCCCTCAGTTTTCTCATCTCTGAGATAGATAATATTCTTCTTGGTGCTCTCTGGCTCCAGCTAATTCTACATCTCTAGTCAACTAGGGTGACAGGGGTTGGGCACAGTATTCCACATGAGGCCCAATAGATGCTGAGAATTGCTTTCTATCTTGCAGATGCAGCATATTTGTACGTCTCGGTCTCAATGCTCTCATTTATCAATAGTATGACATTGTTGATTTTTTCAGCTTGTAATTCATTGTAATGCTTTTTTCTCTCAACGTTTGCGATCTAATCAGTCCCTATACGGGTATACTTGATTACACCTAACTGCATAGTCTCAGGCACCTAGAAAGAAATTAAGGAATCCTCCTATTTTTTAGGCTGTTTTTCTCTAACTGTTAAATTTTCAGATGACAAATCTGAAAGAACAATGCAAAGATGGGATCAAGATGAAAATTCAGCTTGACAAACATTATGTCTTTAGACATTTGGGCCATTAAAATACAGAATAATGTTGTACTCAGGCCAGAGTTCTATGGGACCCTACCCATTGCTTCCCTCTGTTTAGGTAGTGAATATTTAATCTCAATATTTGGCTATTGTGCAGTTTTCCCATTATCCTGGAGTAGTTTTACCTAGGCCACAAGTGACAGTCATTTCAACATTCATTGTTAAAAATGTTTTTCATGTGATTTATTACTTGAGTCAGTGTCAATTTGCTCACAGACAGTAAATGATCAACAATTATCTGGAGTAATTTTTGCTTTGTGTGGTAGATTCACCCTGCTGGTCCAGACATTAAGCTGTGCAGCTGTTTAGTTCAGAGCTATCATGGAATGCTAGGGTGGACAGAAAGGGAAGGAAAACAGCCTCATCGGAGACAGTGCAATTGTGTGATTTATGCAGGGCAGCTTGCCCAGGACTGGACTGCTAGAGGATATTTTTCTCTGCAGCATTTGAGTGTGGCTTTAGATCTGCCTGTTTTTAACTTTCTACAAGGAAAACAAACCTTTTAACCACTAATTGTGTGCCCCTTTCCACATGTGTAGTTTCCAACTTGATATTGGGGAAAAAAACCACGAAAGTCTTGAATATTTGTTATTTTTAGGGCTTCTTATTCAGTTGCCTTGTGCTCTGAGGGTAGTGCTGAATACTTACTTGAGTGATAGTCGCAGCAGGACTCATGTGAAGGAGGGAATAGATCTGAAGCTGCTTTCAGACTAATTGGAAAGAGAGCAGCTCACCAATAAGATACAGCTTTCTACAAGATTTATTCTTGTACATGCAGGGAGCAGTTAAGGTATTTTATAAAAAACCCTTCTCCATGAATTTTTTTCTGCTTTTCCTTAGTGGGCTCCAATATTTTGTTGGAGGTGTGTTGGGGAGATTTTACACCTCCAGACTCTTGTTTGGCTGCAGGCAGTTTCCTCTGGGCTTCCTGCTAAGAGGCTCTGGTGGCGGTTTCGCATTGTTCCTCACTGATGACTCAGAGAAACAGGAAAGAGATCCCTGGTGAACAAAAAGCGCAGCCACCAAACAGGTGCCTGTATTCTGGTCTAGCAGAGGACAGACCACCTCATTCTGGATTTTTTCCTAAGATTCTTATCTGCAAGTATGAGACTCAAGAGGAATGGTTCATACACACTGAACGGGTAAGAAAGAGCCTGCATCCTCCTTTGAATCTTCATCATTAAAACCATGTGAAAACGGAAGCTTTTATTTTTCTAGTGATGGGTTACGTGAAATAATGACCAAGTCTTTTGTCTCAAAAGGAGTGGAGGATTGCAGCATATGAAACATGCAGCTTAGGTAGCTTGCTTTCTTCTGCATTTTGTTAGATTTGCTTCTAAAATGCGTGCATTTGGTGGAGGCAGGTTAGAGTTGTCTGTATGTTAAAATGAGGTGAATCTGCTCAGTGAAACCACCAAAGTATTAGGAACTGTGTGATTCCTGAAGAGATGCCTGTGGTAATTATTTTAAGCATTTGCCAGCAAACACCCCGTGCTTTTGATACGAACAAGACCTCATTAAATATGATGCTCCCCGACAAGGAATACAAATGACTAAATTTAGTCAGCCTAAAAAATTAGTTTAAGTAGTTTCAAGTACTTGAGTTACTTTACTCGTTCTGTGGTTTTAAAAATACAGGGGTTTTGGTTTGTGTTTTTTTTGTTTGTTTGGTTTTTTTTTTTTCTTTTTTCCCCTGCTGTCCGATTGCTGTTAAATCCTCTCAGTAACAGAGAATATACCATTACTGGAAAGAAGATAACTAACTACATATTCCTTGTTTAAGGAATCTTTTTGTAATAATTGAAAAGAGAGAATTTTCAGGTGAAAGTTGTGGGGTTTTTTTATAATAGCATCTGATTTTACTAAAGCAGATTCTTTTATGTCTTCATATGATGTAAGTTTTATTTCTCAGCACAGCATATCTGAACTGAAGAGGACTTTTACTTCAATGGCTCTATGTTAACTGTTTATTAGTACCTCGCAGGTCACTTGACAAATGAAGAAAGTTGTTAGTCTTGGAGTGTCATTTTACTTTGCTGCTGCTTTTAACCTTCTGTAATGAGTAAGAGTTGTGATAAATGCTTCATGGTGTGGTTGGCTTAGTGCTGCATTCCTGAAAAGCCCAGATATATTTCAGAGTACAAGTGTGCAGACTAGCCCAAAACTGCCTAGTTGCTTTAAACTCATGGTCCGTTGTGCACTTGATTTGCAAGCTCTGCACAAGAGAGACAAATAGCAGTACAAGCAGATCAGATAGGAAATACTTTGGCAGTGTTGTTCAGCTGGTCTGCACTGTTTTTGCCTGTACTGGCTTGCACAATGCCACTTAAAAGGGTCCTTTGCTTTGCTAACATATGTTAAATTTGATTTTTTAAAATTTTTAAATTTGATTTTAATTAGGTTTTTTAATGGCAAAGTGAATGGTAAACTAGTAAACACCTTCCTGGCTTATCCTTAAACCTTTTTTTTATAACTGTAATAAAAATTCCATTATTTGACTGCATGCAAAATCAAATGTAACTGAAAGTTACTGTTTTACAATATTTGGTTTTAAGCTGTAAGGTGTTTGTCACTCAATGGGACTGAGTTTGTAGTAGATAGAGGTTAGGAATATATTATCATTAACTTGGGGTTTTTGCAGAGGTTTTTGACCCTTAGATTATCTTTATTTAGAGAGTCAATTAAGAAATGGTGCTGAAATGTAAGATGTAATGGATATTGCTTGTGTTAAAGGAATTTTTTTTAGATTTTAGTTACGGGAAGCATAATCTTTCATTGATTTGAGCTTTATTAAAAATGAATGCATTGTATAGAACTTCAGGGAAATAAGTTGTGCAAGATCACCCTGTGCATCTGTTCTGCCTTGTTCTAACTTGCAAGGTGCTGCATAATCATTTTAAGGTATTTCACTTGTTGTGGCCCAGTGCATACCTGGCATTACATTTTATGGCAAGCATTTAACTGGAAGTGTTGTATTACAGTGAGTAAAACCAGTGGCACCCAAATGCTTGCATGAAAAAGAAGCTTCAGCTGTGAGTTTGTGGGAGACTCCAATATTATCTGATTCCAACATGCTGATGTGCTTTGCTCTATGAAACAACAGATGCTGAGGAGTGAATTTATCTAATTAAAGAAATTCCTTTTATGTTTATCTCTTGCCTAGATGGTTTAATAATGCAAGGTAATGGAAAAAGAGCTTCAAGTATGTTTTCCTGTTTAGTCTAAACTTTTGGCATGTCAGCAGAAAGGCTTGTTTTGATCTTTAGGGGTTTTTGTTTGGGACGTGTTACACTTGTCAGGTGGAGTGGCACCCTGTTGCACAGGTCACTTGAGGAGAGGGGAGCTCATTGGGGTGGAATGTTGTAGGGCAAATACAAATACTGCTGCAGCAGGTACCTGCACATGGCGGGGACATAGTTACCATGGCATTACACTTCACAGTTCTCATGCACTACACTGTAACCTTCTCTTATTTAAAAAAAAAGAAAAAAAGCAGGTGGTTTGTACAGCCAAACAGGAGTACCTCAAAATAATCAGGATGTTCAGAGAAGTAACTGCGGAGTACGGCAATAAACTTTTTGAGTATACTCTGAATCAGACAAGGTGGTGTTAAGCTAAATGCTTAGAGGTTGTGCATCAAGAGCAATAGGAGGGAATTCTTTACATCAAAGGTCACTTTGTTTGCACCACCCTACTGTATTGAATCTTATTTTGTAAAGTGGAGCTATTGAACTTGCAGTCAGTACACACATTAAAGAGTGTAACTTAGCATTTGTGAAGGAGAACAAGAATTCCGTTTAAACCCTCAACTTTTGAAATGAAAGTGCAGCTTCTCCTTACATACTGTATCTAGATGTTCTTAAAAAGAAAATAAACCATGCGTAACTCATCAAGTTCTCACAGATTGATTTATCAAGCTCTAGATGGTGTTTTTGTTTTAGGTGATGCTGGTATCTTGGATTAGGCAATCAAAAAGGGTGATTGGAGAAGCCCAGTCTCTAGGATACAGGGGTTACGTGAAGACCCTTACATCTTTTGTATAAAGATGCTAATTTTTCCTTTTAATACTTATGTCTTTGGCATCATAGGCTACTCCCCAAAACTGCAGTTATTTGATCCAGTTTTCAGGAAAATCTTGATTCTTGCTTTTAATTTTGCTCGTAAACAAAGAACTGTAGCGAGAGTGATCACAATAATTTAGTTTTTTCTTTGGGTATGATTTAGTCAGGCTTTGATTGCACTTGTAAACTCATAAACGGGGAGGAAGACTGCAGGGGAAGCTAAGATACTTGAAAATGTTTTCGAACCTAGTACCAGCAAAAAGCTCCCCCTGCCTAGCCTTTCTCTTGTCCCATTTGTACCTCAGCTGATACTAGTGTAAGAATTGTACACATATAAGCTGCAAACACAAGTAAAATCTAGAATCTCACTCAGAAACAATGATTTATAGGTATTCTTTGAGCAGGTCTCACTGGATGTGGGCATGTTTGCTCTTGCTTTTTGAAGTGGATAATGGTTACACAAGTTTGTGGAGACAGTGGGATCTGGTGCTGAGATTCATCAGAGGACACTGGGTTAGGAGGCCTACCTTATCTTGCTGAGACTGAGGTAGAAATCTTGCCTGCCAGCATCTCTTTGACAATGTTAAGTCAGCTTTGCTGTTATGTGCTAACCTGCAGTATGCTGATTATATTTCGTTGCATTGTGAAGTTTCTTTTTATAAATGATCTCTTTTGAAGGTAATTTTAACTTGGGAGATATCCCTTTATTTGATTGGTGCTGCGTTTATTGACAGTGAAAAACGCACTGGCACTGTAATTGTTTCAGCATCATTTTTCTTTGCTTTTTTTTTTTTTTTTTTTTTTTTTTTTTTTTTTCCTTTTTGGTTTTTGATTTTNNTTCTCTTGTCCCTTTAGGGTTTGGAATTGCTGATAATCAGTGTAAGTCTTTGCACAATAGTAAGATGTCAAATAACAAATATTGTTTGTTACACATCTATTTCCTCTTTTTCCCCTAATGACTTCAGTTTAAGGAAGGGTGTAAATCCAAGCATGCATTTCACAAGATATGACCTCAATGCACCCAAAACAAATATGCAGCTTGAACTTTGGTGGTGTGATCTAAGCTTCCTGTGCCTTTTAGAATCGTAATGTATAGGCCTGTGCATTCTTATAACCTTTGCAGTGGTGCAGACAGAACCATGCCCATGCTGGTTTACCTTCACAATGGCCATGCTCACTGTAGGAAAGCTTTGCTGCAGTGTTAAGTAGATTGTGCAGCTGTAGAAGTGAAGAGTTCTTTTGGACAGCTGGCAACTTGCTGACCTTGCTTCAAATACTATAAGATACACTGATAAATAGTCATCTAGGTAAAATTGTACCCAGACTGGGATTTCTGATGACCCTGGTCAGTGAGCCACATGCCTCATCATTCTGTTCTGTTTGGCATAACTGGTGTGTGGCATGTTTCCCTGGGACTTTAAGTGCCAAAGGAATGTAGCTAGATAGTGCATTCTGGCAGGGGTGAAAGCTTTGAAAATGCAGTGTTTGCAGCTAGCGTCTCAGTCAGTGCTTGTGCTGCTGAGGAGCACTTGTTCAAGCTTCTTGAAAGGTTTGTGTTTAACTTGTGATGTTGGTGTTTCAACTGAGAATTCAAATAATTTGGCATCTCCCTTCTCCTGCTGAGTGCTGCCCTGGGCCCTTCTGAAAATGCTCTTTGAGTTCTGCTCTGGACAGAGATGTGGGTTTTGCTGTGTTCATTTCAGGATTACGTGTACATGAAGGTGATTATATGTAATCAAAGGCAGAAGTAAATCATACCTTGAAACAAATTCAAGTTGGACAGGGACAAAGTACTTAGGAATATCTTGATGATTAATGGATGCTCAACCAACTCTGATAAAATATTGTTGGCCCCAAGATCTGTTTCCTCTGCTCCAAGCCACTGCTTTAAACTAATGAGTCTTGGTTTTGAGCCAAGCACTGAAATTGAAAAATAATTTATTTTTCATATGTGCTTCCATCTTGTACTGACGCAAAGCAAGCCAAGGACAAAAAGTAGTATCTTATGTTTGTTTTGCCCAAAAAAAAGTAGAAATCGGAAAGAGCATAGTAAGTCTGCTTCAGAAGACTTTTTTATTAAGTATCGTTGCAACTGCAGGAAAAAATAGTATTAAAGGATGTGACAAACAGCTCCTGAAAGCCTGTGGAAATAGCTCATCTGGCAGAAGAAGTAGTATGAACACCCAAATATCTTATCTGAGGAGAAGCAGCTGTTGGAACTGCTTTACAGTCTTCCCAAATTACCACAGTTTCTATCATAGAAAAAGGGAAAATCTAAGGGTAGCAATACTGACTGTTATCCTTGGAAAGCACAGCACAGATTTATCCGATTAAGGCCAAAAATGTAGATTATCCACTTCAGGTTTTGTTGGATTTGGAATCCATTTTTGGAAAGTCTTCTTTAGAATGCTTTATGGTGTCAAAAAATGTAAGCTAAGATGCAATGCCAGCACTGCTGACTGAACTCTGCCTGACTCAAGGTGATGTAAATACTTTCTTGGTCAGATGTAGCCCTTTGTGCTCATTTGTAACTTAGTTACAGGTTTGCTCTTCCATTTTCTGAAGCTGACTGATTTTCACTAAGTATGCTTCAGTTACAAAGTGAGGTGGCTTCTCATGTGACTTAAAATGCCCCTTATTTACTTCTTTTTTGGAGGAGGAGGGTTAACTGCAGTGTATCCACGGTTGACAGTTCAGTAGTATGTTTGGATGTAGACTGACATCTGAGGACATCCTGACTGCTGGCTGTGTATAGAGGGAGAACAGCCTCTGAGGACAAGCAAAATACGGCAAATATTCACAAACAACTGAAGTTTCCTTTATAAAATACTTTCCTCCAAGTCTCCCACTCCACTCCCCTGTATCCCATGTTTGCCATCACATTACTGCTTGGTGACATAGCCAAATGATCAGGACAGGATTTCAGTCTAGCACCTTTTCCCCACACACAGCAAGCAGTGGAGCCAGAAAGGGTTGCTAGCTGTTTCTGACCGCTGCTGCATGCTCTATGCCTTGGAAGTTCATTAGTGCAGGTTGCTGTGCTCTTCCTGCTGCTCTGCCTGAGAAAGACTCCCTCTTACCTTACTGTTGGCTCTGCTGTAGGAACTGTGAGGAGGGGTATGGAGCTATCAGAAGCTGGAGGAGTAGAGTGACAATGAATGCAAGAGTTCAAAGCAAGCAGTAGGGCTGACACTAGTCTCACTGTCACTGTTTCGTGACAGTAACTTACCATTTGCAGCGATTCCACCATGCTTTGGCATTATTTATGTATGCTGGACAGTCCTGCAACGGTCCACTTTACACGAGAAGGTGACAGTATGTTTGCCAAGTAGAGGAAGATGGAAATATGTGCAAAATACTGAACCACTTCTAGAATTGTAATTCTGAATCTTTTGAGTTAATCCTCACCTTCGGGAATGGCATTTCTTTTACAGAGGTTGTGGGTATTATTTTTGTAACTGTTGTCCTCTATATTCAGCCTGGCTGCTCTGGTATCATTTGTCCTACAACACAAGATCTATGATCTCACATGTGTTTTCTTTGCAGTATTTTTGCATGTGTGAGCATTCAAAAGTAGTTTAAGCATTTTTATATTCATTAACAATGTATGCACAACGATTGAAACTGTAAGCCTTATATGGGGAAAGTATTATAAATGTAATGCTTCTAAATAGAAGATTTCATTAGAACTTGCACTGTGAGTCATTGGTATATTAATAAAGCTGTTCCCAAGTATGGACTTGGAACTGGGCCTTCTTCATGGTGAATGCTACAGATGACTTACAGAAGATAAGTATTTACATTAAATATAAAATGGTTTTTGAGGGTAACCTCTTGATCAGCCAGTTATTCAGATCAGTGGAGCATATAGTGTAGAATAAATAATCTTGTAATGTAATTCTGAAACTGTAGTACTTTATGCCAGATGATATTTTAGTCAGAAAAATCTTTGTGTTTATGTGAAAAAGTGGTTAAGAAATAAAAATCTCAGGCTGTGACATAGAAAGATGCTCATTTTAACACACACTTTTAAAACTGGCCTGATCAGTTAGTATCCTACTCTTTGGAAATATTTAAATCAAAGAATAACCTATAGGAATATATGTTCATTCTTATAGCTTATCTATGTGCAGCTAACAGTAGCTCTTCACAAATATTTTATTAGTCTCTACTAGAAGCAAAGATCTAATTCAGAACTCCAGAATGTACTGTTGCAGGTCTTGCGTGTGTGTGGATATAAAACAATGTTGTGGCACAAATTCAAGAAAACTGTCATCCTTGCTTTTGTATAGAATCTCAGGTGGTGATAAATGCTCATATTAGGATTTGAGTATTACAAAGATGTTGTTCCATTCACAACCTGGGGCCAGAACAGGTAACAGCAAAACACTTCAGACACTTAAATTTTTTTTTTTTTTTTTTTAAAACCTTCTAGGCCATCTCCATCCCTCCAAGTAGACTGCTTTGTGGAGTATGTACTGTGGTCAGGGCTTATGATGAAGGTAGTATATATGCAGGGTAAGAAGTGCCCTCTAAAAGTAGCCATATAATTTATCTGTTGTACACCAGAACTATTAACATCCCAATTTATAGCTCATTAATAATAATTAGGGGCAGTAAATTAACGGTAAACTTTTACACCAGTTACTGTGAATTGCAGATTCAGTAGCTTGATATGCAACAAACAGTTTATTTCTGCTTCTTCCCCTTAAGATGTTCTGAGGACTAGAGCTTTTTAACGGGATATTGCTGTGAAAGCATAATAAAGAAATATATTAAATATAGCCATTTTAAAAGCTTTTTTTCAGTGAATTTCAAGCATTCTGTTAAAATAGAATGGGAGCTTGTTTTCTTCCCTTACCCTCTGTCAAACCATACCTACAATAATGATGATGTAAACTGAGGTTTCTTTCCTCATAGCTATATTGAGGGGACTCTTATTTATGGTCTGCTCTAAAGCTAAGAAAGGAAAAGAAAGCAAAACGTGTTAATGATTTTTTAAAAATCTTCTATTCCCGAAGCTCTGTCCTGCCAATGATGCAGGATGAACCATCACTTTGCTTAGTGCTACTAGCTCAGCTAATAGATAGATCCTGTGTGGGAAAGAACAGCAGCAATGCTGATGGATGCTAAAGATAACGGAGCATCGTGCTTTGGCAGGAAAGATCCTAATGCTGAATGTTAGGTAGTTGACAGCACCATGCTGACTTTATGTGCATGTCAAGTTTTATTGGCTTGGGAGCTTTATTTCATGACAGTCATGCAGCTACATTACTCAAAGGTGTTGAACCTATTCTTTTCAAAGACAAGTCTTTGCTTTCCCAGTTAGTTTTAATTATGAATATATTCTTGATACAGTAACGTGGCAGTTTTCTGAGGGGAATTTAATAATTTTTCATTATAATTTGATCTTCTGGAGCTTGTTAGGGGATTTCTGTAATGAGTGATGGCTTGTAGAGGACTTTGAAGAGGAGCCACTTGACTACTTAAATATTTTTATGGTATTAAATGCTGTGTTTTGTAATATGCTCAGGACTCTCACTGTTCTTAAGATTATTAAAAAAAAAAAATCTTGTTTTTCAGCTCTAAAAGACTCTTCAGACTGACCTAAACAAGCACAAACTAAGGTAGCTATTCAGGAACTGAAAGAAGTCAGATTTTTTGCAGGTTTATTCCATCTTTTCACTAAAATAATTTGATTTCTCAGTGGTTGGAGTATGGCTTTTTGAGAGAGATTGACTCCCATCCAGTTCAGCTCTCCAATACTAAGCAATTTGAATGTTAGATGTTTTCTGTGAGGGTGGATAACATACCAAACTTCGTATGTGATGCAATCGGGTTATTTTCGGATTTTTTGGGGTAGCTCCTACACAGATAGTTTCAAACCAGTATCTCAGGATTTTTTTCAGTGGAGAGCCTTCCTTTTGTTCCTACTAATTCTTTCCCTGTTACTAGTTTTTAATATATGTTCCTGGAATACATATGATCAACAAGGTCTGTCCTTCCAGACATACAAGTTACAGTTATCAAGTGGCTGACATTCCTGGAAAACCCACGTACTTTTCTGTCCTAATGGTTTTTTTCCTCTTTTCTTCCCCCTGAGCTAAAGACAATATTACTACTAGCTTATGATTTCTGAAGTGGAGGTGTAGAACTTCTCGTGTGCTCTGGGGAGCTATACTCTGCACTTGAAACAGTATAGTCTCATAAAATAGGGGTAAAAATATCTAGCCACTTTATAAGGAGCTTAAGAACTAACTAACTTGTGCAGTTATTTAAAAAGGCGTATTTCTTTGCGTTTGTTGCCTTTATGTAGAGGTAAATAAAGTCTGTGCAAGGGTCTAGCCACCTGAAAACTCAGGTAAAGATAACTGATTTTTACATTTATGGGTAAGTCTGCATGAAATATAAATACACTTGAAAACAGCAGCATCAGGGTGAGTAAACATTAGTAAGCCCAGCCATCCTGTCGCTTACCTTAGAATAATTACTGGTTTGCATTTGAAGAACAATCTTAATATTGCCAAACTCCACCTTTTTCCTGCCCAGTCTGTATGTGGGAGGGTCTTTATAAGAATCTATTTCCTGTTTCCCAGACAAGGGAGGGGGAAAATGTGTTTTCTCCTTGTTCTGAAAAACAAAAGACAGGCAGTGACTGCATACCTGCATCAGCTGCCAGGCTAAATGTTAGTGTGCCAACAGCTGAAGGCTACAGCAAGTTCCTTAGTTCGAACGGCGTGTTGCTACTGCAGTCTATTGCATCGTGACTTACCCTCAAAATTTTGAGAGGGAGAAACTGGCTGAAAGGTGCTGAAAAGAGCTGGACGTGTGGTTTTTATTATGTCACTTTGACCCAATCTTTGAAGCATAGAAAAATTGTTAGTATCTTCCCCCTTTCTTGCCGGAATTCTTTCCAAACCCTTTTTTTCAGTTTTATGGATTAGTTTTTGTCACAGATTATTGAGTTTTGCAAGGAACAGATGATACAGTGGCAGGGAGGGAATGCGTGCTTAAGTCACAGAGTAAGTGTAGCCCTTTCCAAGTGCAATCCTAATCACTTTGTTACAACAGTAAAAATGTACAGGGTAAGAAGAACAGAATGATTTTTCTTTTTCTTCTGACTTTGAGCGGTATCGGTGTAGGTGTGGCAGCTATGTTTCTCTAAGACTAAGTCTATTCATTTAGATTTTGGTGGCTATTCCAATTCTGTCTCATATTATGTGAGCAAGAGTAGCTCCAGCCTTTTACCACCTTAAATTTTGAACAATATTCGTATTTGTGCATCCTGATTTAAAATAGTACAAATTGGGACTGCTGTGTGTTAAAGTCAAGTCCACTGGTTACAGATTACAAAAATAAATTTTACTTTCATAGAGGTGGCTTCAAACAAGTTAGAGTTCGTGTCTCCTCTTTATGCTTTCCTTTTAAGGAAAAAAACCCCATACTTTTGCTCATTGTGGGAGAACTTTGCAGTCAATAATGCAGTACGTGATCAATAATAGAATCGCAGTGCTCCGATACGGGACAAGTAATAGTGCATCATTGTGTATTAGAGAAGTCTATGAATAAGTAACAGCTCTCCTAAAAATGGTTCAAGAACTAAAAGCAAGGTTTTGGGTTTTTCAGAAAGCGGTTGTGGAATTATCAGTTCCCTTTTCTCTGTTATGCTCCAGAAAGGAGTTCTGTTGTGTGTAAGTTTGCTGGTTTTACTCTGTCCATCAGCATGCACTCTGACTATAGTAGTTCTGAAGGGCATTTGGTGGGACGGAGAGAGTTTCTTACTATTTTGGAGAATTTAGTGGACTGAATAAATAAATTGAGCTTTTGCTATTTTACATGTATTGAAAATCTAGATAGATTAATCAGTTTTCAACTTCACTGCCACTGACACTGTCAAGTGGAAATTCACACTTATTTCCTATTCTGTATGTGGAGGATTGTTTATCATAATAAATTTGCTCTATAGTATGAGTAAGTATGATAATGATGAGGCAGTTTCTGTGTTACAAACTATATTGCAATACAGGTTAAATATTTTCTTTGTCATGTTCTTGAAAAATAATTGCAGTTTGTCTGTTCCCCTGTAAGTACATACTGGAATACAGCAATGCAATTTCAAAATAGATCCATCTCTGAGGATTAAAAAAATATTTGTGAACAAAGTGTTTCTTTAAGAGCATGATTCATTTCACCTTTAAAAGAGTAATTACCTATTTGCCCAAAATAGATACTTTAAGCTTCATACACACTTCAAGATTCAGATGTAATGTTCAGGCTTGTTTTTCTTTATTGTTATTGCTTAGAGTGATCCTTCAAAGGGTGGTCAGAAAACTGCAAGATGGGGAGGTTATTGTCTTCTGGTATTCTACAACCATGGTCCTTGAGGTGTTTTCTGACACATGAGTGTGAGCTGAACAGCTCCACTTGGATTGCCCCTCTCTGTCTCAAGTCCAAGCCTCCTGTTTCTCCATGTGTTTTCCTGTGATCTGGAGCACTTCCGAATTCTTCCTACAGCAATATTTAACACCATGTTCTGGCAGCGTGGAACAATGGAACAAGTAGCTATGTGTAATTTTTCTCTGTATACAGCGTTATCACTCTCATTTATGGGAACTGATGTAGTTACACACATTGGGCATTGTTCTTTGCAAGTGCATATGTGAAGCTATTAGCATAAGTGTGCTGTGCAACAGTACAGCTAGGCCACTATAGTGGCAAACCTCCCCTGAAAGGACTTCCTATCCCTAGCTGAGTTTCTGCTTTTCCTCTCATATATCCAGTGACTCTGAAATTGCTCCATGGTGAGCTGTGTCACAGGGTTAAACTGGCAGAAAACAAATGCTATGAAAATGCACCATTTCCAGTTGGTTTGGGCAGGGAGGAATGAATGGGAATAATCCTCTCTGAAGAAGCTAGCTGATAGAGTGCCTTAGCTGTGTCACTAAAACATGTCCTCAAAGGGTTTCAGAAGAGCCTAGCAGCATTTTGTGTTGGTGGACTACTGAAGAACACTGTTAAGAGAGGGATTGATAGTCTTTGTTGACTGCATAAGCATTTACTGTAAATGGGTTTTTAGAAATTAAAAATTTCACTTAGAAGTTTTAGAGTATCTGTCAATCTAGTTTTGTTTCTCTGTATCCATTCAGCCAATTTTTTAACAACATTGCAGCTTTTGGATTATCTAATATTTGTATTTGCATAGAGCAGACATTTGTTGCCTTCATGGAAATGCAAGGCTGTTTGTGAAAGGTTACACAAGTAGAACAAATGCCAAACTGCTGATCTATTTCTCATTGCCAGTCTGTTTTTCTTAAGCAACAATTGGCTAATAGAAGTTGTGGTACAAAAGCAGATGTGTACAGTACAGGAGAACAATCTGGCTTCCTTTGTTGCATGGTGAGATAGCATGGGCTTTCAAGTTTTGTTGGAAGTTGATTATGTGGAATTAGAAATAAGGCAATAAATGAAGCACCAAAGAGGGTAAACTGCAACTTTCACTTTTAGTAGGGGTGTAACATGTTGAAGCTGGGAAATGTCTGCAAGTTCTGACTTGTATAATGGCAATCTGTTAAGCCTTGGGTTTCTCATCCATTAGGCAACCCAACAATCCTTGAGTACATGGAGTGTGTTTATGGAGAGGGTAGGTGATGATTTTAAGTGAGTTCAGGTATGGATGGATGTATTTTCTGAGTTCTGTATGTTAAAAGAGTCATTGTTAAAAGCGAGACGAAGGACAGTATTGAGGAAGTTGGGGGGCACAACTTATTTTGGGGTCTTTCATTGCTGCTCTCTGAATACGTTCCTTGTAAAGAATGGGAGAAAGCATTTTCTCTTTCTGACTATAAGGGGGGAGAATGAGGAAGGTGTTGGAGACAGCAGGCGATAGAGTGGAACTGAGCAGATTTCCACACTAATGGTCATGTTAGCAGATGATAAGACATACTCAGTCAAGTTTTAGGCTGTATCATCTTCCCTGTTCCTTTCTACACAGTCCCTTGGGTCAGATAATTTGACTTGAATCAATACTGCTCTTTGCTCAAGGGTATTCAAGGATTACAGTGGAAGCAACGCAGTGATAAGGAGCTAATTTTACATACTAGAGGACATAACATTTTTGCCACGTGCTCTCCAGTTGTTTCTTACAGCATAATTTTGAATAATCATGCTGTGGCTTCCCTCCCTCCTCCCCATGGTTGTGAGTGAGAAAGTGAAGAAAATGGATTACAAGAAAAACAAGCTGCTCTTTTTTCCCCTGCTTGAGGTTTTTATTCAAAGGTAGCACAATCTGTGGGGGATGAAATTATCCTAATTGTTACTAAGCTGATTAAAAATTTATAAAACAAAAGCTATATTATATTTATAGCTCTTCTGTCTGAAGAATGTAAGTAAATTGATGATTTCATAGATTTTTCTTTCCTTGCTCAAATAATGAGTACTAGCATTCTTTCTGTTGTCTTTAAGATGCAAGTATTCTCTGAATTTTTAAATGTTTGAAATGTAAACATTTAAACCTTGCAACATTATTAAATGAAAAACAGTCCTTTAATTTGTTGGGGAATGAAGATCCAGATGAAGTTCTGTGTGCTTGTTCATCCCTACTAAGATTTTAACAATAGCTCCAGATCTTTTGATCAGTCGTGCTTACATTATCTTGAGTAGACACTTGGATCCCTTGTAAATTATAAAGGCAGAAAAGACCTGTGGTATTTAAAGACTGGAAAAAAGATTTCTAATAATGAGAGTTTAAAAAAAATATTTTTTAGTTTCTCAGGAGGTCAAGAGGTGAATATAATATCTAGCTAGTGAAGTTTAGAAAAAAAAGGGAAGAGGAAAGCTATAATCTAACAGAGAAAGGATAACAATCGTAATTGGAAACATAAATGGAGGTTTCAAATATTCAAAGGATATGCGTTTTAACAATGGACATGACTAGCCATTGAAACAAATTACTGAGCAAAATAACTGATTTTTCTTCCTTGTCAGATATACAAGTTAAAACCAGATGCCTTTCTGGAAGGTGTGCTTTAGGCTAATTAAGCTTTGAGTTCACTGCAGGGGTAACTAGATGGAATGCAGACAAGAACTGAAGGCTGGTTCTGACCTCAGAGCCTACCGCTCTGGTTACTGTGGTGTGCTGGCATATAGTGTACCCAGGCATCTTGGGTCTGGTATCTTGTTCTGTGGCCTGCACCTAATTGCCCCTGCTTCCGCAAGGGCCCCTGGAAAGGAGCTCTGGATGGGGCAGCTGCCCTGCCTTGGCTGCTGTCTTCTGTGGGCTCCTGAGCAGGAGGTAGGTGGTTACATGATCCCCTGCATGCGCAGTGTCTTTGATTTGTGCAATCCCAGTAAATCAGGCTTTTCAGGGAAGCATTGGGTAGGTACTGTGATGTACAAACCTAGCGTCCCACTGGAGGAAACGTGTGAATCACCCAGTGGAAAAGTTGGGCGTTACCCATGTCCATTTTGTCTCTGCTCCAAACGTCTTCTGGTGTTGTTGGTTGGGATATGAAGAGGGGTTTTGAGAGTACACCTGCACTGGAAGAAAGTCAAGTGTAGTTATAGGCAAAATGTGGGGTTTTTTACCAGTATAGCTTGTTTTACTTGGACAGCTCAGAGGCATGGGT
The DNA here is from genome assembly GCA_013401275.1 of Pandion haliaetus. Classification (NCBI taxonomy): domain Eukaryota; kingdom Metazoa; phylum Chordata; class Aves; order Accipitriformes; family Pandionidae; genus Pandion; species Pandion haliaetus. Next base: position 37,952 of record VYZV01044981.1, read on the forward strand.
GAGGGGTGACTTTTTTAAAGTGCGTGCGCAAAGCACAGGTTTCATAGGAAGTGCTGTGTCTATGGTAGCAGCCGCTCTTTGCTAGCATGCTGTAGTTGCGTAGGCCAAATATCTTCTTGGATCAAAAAAAGCACGTTTTCATTGTGAAATAATTAGAATATGTAAGCTATGAAAACCATAGTGGGGACAGAACTATTTAGTTTATCTACATGGTTAAAACAGATGAACTCAACCCCAAGAAGGGGTGTGCAATGCTGATTTTACCTACCTGGCAGATCCTGTCTCTATGTAAATTTTAAACTGTGATAAGTGTTGCATATTTTGTCTTGTCTTTAAAACTACTGTCCCCCAACAAACCATTATTGGTGAAGACAAAGCAATAGTCATATGAGGCGAAAGGAGGAGCTGTACGTTACCTGCATGTTGCTAACAGCTGAATCCATGCCAATTTATTCCTTCTCGAACTGGCTGTTTAAAAGGTAAAGTTTTATCTGAGGAGGCTTGCTTCCTGAAGGACTTACTGAATCCTTGGATAGTGAAGCATAGTTTCTTGTCATTTTTCTTTTGGTGTAGAAAGCAGAGTCTTCGTTTAGCTCTCTCCCCTACCCTAGATCTTTTCTCCTCTATTAGGCACGCCAGAAGGACTTGATGGGCTGCAGTGTTGAGGGCTGTTCAGAGGCCTGGGATTCCAGGGCAATGGGTATCTGTCACTGCTCAGCTGATTGACAGCAGGGTTTCACTTCTCAGTGGTATTATTTCTGTGTCTAATCTATGTTTTGACATGCACCCAAGTTGTGATGGATATGGATATTGACTTCAATTAAGTGGATTTTTACCAGTTTCTTTATAAATTTGGTCATAGGGAAAGGGAAGCAAGGAGATACTTTGTACAAATTGCTAGTCAGCAGGCATACAAGCAGTAGTGCTAGCAGTATAGCAGTGGTCAGGTTCCAAATATGCATGAACACTTGCATATGCAAACAAAGCAAAGCCTAATTTGTGGAATAAAATATTATTTTCAGAAACAGCAATAGCAACGTGTTTTGAATGTTGTATCATTAAAAGCAACAACTGTGCTGTTTTATGATAAAAGGATTCTTTTCAAAATTTGCATTTAGTTGGCCATGTGTTCATTGTATAAACGTAGAGCATGTATTGGGAAGAAAATTAAAATTTTATTCTACCTTACAGAGCTAAAAATACCATGCTCTCACCCACTCTCCTTCCTGGCCCTCTGAGGAAGCTTCATCATATTGATCGTGATTCTCAAAGAGGTTAAGATCCAACCTTTTAATTTCCAGTTTAATATAGCACTTGAACACACACACAAATTCTTTTGAAGCTGATCAGTTTTATATGCATATCTAACAGCCTGGTTGGATTTGGAAGACTGGAACTGGATCCTTAGCACCATTTGTACATTCTTCCAGATTTAGTATTGAGCATGTAGGAGAGCAACCAGGAGCAGAATAACTGGCATGCCAATTTTTTTTGTTCCTGTTTTATGGTCCTGTCTTAGAGAAAGTTAAGGCAACTGTGGTAAAGACAAAGGAAGAATAATATTGAAGAAAGCTGAAGGAGAAAAGTCATTAACTTTTTCATAACACTAAAAAAAATAAAGCTACTGAAATGAAAGATAACTTTTCCTTTCCTAAAGTAAAAACGATGAAAAGATTGATGGTGCTGCCCATGTGTGGGTGTGTATGTGTTTATGTAGTGTGTGAAGAATTTTCTAACAAACTAAGAATAGTGGTTAAATGTTTGTCCTCTTGGTAGTATCCTAGTAATGATGCAATTCTCAGCAAAATGTACTATAATAATACAGAGAAGTTGCTATTTGCATGGTGGAACACAATGTATTTTCCCTAGTTTCAAATAATTTTTAGAGCAGAATGTCAAAAGAGAAAGGTTCACATACTGTATATTGGAGCACTTTTGCTTGATGCATATAATGGACCTTCAAAATGCAGAAGTACCTCAAGATGCAGATGAATACGTGCTCTAGTGTTCGCTTTCAGCTCCCCAGAAAGAAGCCTAGAAAAATGCAGAAATATTTCAGGTTGTGTGTATCACTGAATTTAGATAAAATTTGATATATATTTATCTTGCTTTAGAGAGAGGCTTAGTTTCACTTGCACCTCAGAGGAAGTAGTGGCAGAGTTGGACTTTTGAGAAGCCTGGAGTTGTCCTTCCCCGCTTCCGTAACCACATGGTATTTGTCTCTCCTCTGGCACTTGCCTGTCTGTGCATCCTCACAGTAACACTGCAACTTCAGGGCCTTTTCCTACTCATGAAGCAATTTTCATCAAGCATTTGAAAAAAGTCTTTGCCATGTTCATGGTAATGGTATTTCTCAATAGCTAAGCAGGAATTCTGATTGTTTGACGTTATCACCCATTGATCCTAGTCTCAGTGCATATTGATATGGACAAACTCCTGAAAGTAAGTAGTTTAGGAAAAGCGTGCAAAACAAGGCATGCAAAACATAGATTATAGTAATTAATTTTTTTGGCTGTGGAATTGGGGTAGAGACTTATTTAGCAAAGTTCATGCAGGGTAGTCTTGGTAGGCACAGTAGTGCCCTCTCCTCAGTTTCTGTCCAGTATCTTAAGTGCCACTTTTTTGTGCTTGAGAGCAGTCAAGGCTAATTTTCTTATTGCATTACTAAACCATGACAAGTGGCAATCTTGTCTAACCAGAATGGCAAAGCTTGTCGGTCAGCCAGTGCTTTTCTTTGTTTCCTAGTAGTCATCCATTCAATAGTTGTAATGGACTATGGGGGAAAAGGTGTAAATCTAAGCATATAACAAATTCTAGGCAAAATGAAGATTTTAAGCAAGATAGCATCAGAAAAGCCTTACGTACAGCAGTGTTGCTCAACAACAGGTGTGTGCTTAATGGAGTTGTTTTTAAACTGATGTCTCTCTCTCCAGGATTGGCTTAAACTCGGGGCTCTTCTGTTGTGCATTCTACCATTTCTTTTCTTTTTCCTTGATCGGATGAGATTTGGGTTGATAGAAGTTTCCTTTATTTTATGGTGTTTCTTTCAAGATGAAATCCATGATTGCCTCTTAACCAGGGTGTACAGCAGTGTAAGCATGTCACAGTAATAAAAGTACTCGTGTCCTATAAAGTGATAATCTAGCTATAATTTGGAAGGCAGTTCTGTTGTAAGTAGACCCTCTCATGACCTCGGTATGCTTCCACGAGGGGCTTTTTAAAAAATTGCTTTCAAATATTCTGAGCCTAAAAAGGAAACTTCTGATGATTTGAGATAATTCAAATAGTTGTGTTTTATATTATTTTCTATAGAGAAGTGATATTTTCCATAAATTTTACTCTTTTGGGTGTTCTTTGAGTTTTTTTTACTACTAGTATGATTTCACTCAGTGGCTTGCTTAGCTTGCTTTTGAAGAAATGTTGTTTAGAAACAATGAATATGACACAAAACCAACAATCCTGTGTATACAAGCTCTTCTAATCCACCAGTTCCTTATTGAACTAGACCAGTGTGCTTCCAGCACATGTTAGTGCAGTGTATGAAAAAAAGAGCATGGTAGTCTTAACCTTTAATTGCATTATTGTGCCACTTTTTGTCCAAATCTGTCCAGAATTTGGAGGAGAGGATTGATCTCAAGATCATATGATCACGTTGGGTTTTGTAAGATGCTTGAAGTTTTATACCACTGAAGTGTGAGATTCAAATCAAATGGGTAAGTGAATGCACTTAAGCCATTTTCTTTATCAGAAAAAATCAAAGCATGAAAACTGGCTGTCTTTTTGTAACAAGTTTTAGGAAAACTACAAATAGGTTATTTATGCTATGCAGTTTCATGTGGCCATGCCTACTTAAGTGTATGGATGTGCAGCAGACCTCTCACACAGGTAAGACTGGTAAGTGCAGCAAAGACCCAAGACAGCGCTGCTGTGAGAATATTATGGGTTCTTGTGTGTAACATCTTGACTATAACCGTGTCAAGAAGTCTTGTCTAAAAGTTCAAGTTTTTTTTTTCCCCAGTATATTTACAAATATCTCATTTAACATACTGAAAAAGAACTGTTAATTTTTTCAAATGGCTGAAATTGCTTAATCTGTGGTATGTTAGGTTTGAGGATTCCTCAAAGGCAACATCTTCATGCTTTTACTTCCATGAATGAAAGGCAGCTGTGTAACTTCAGCAGCGGTGAGTCCCTCTGACCAAACTACTTGTTAGTGTCTTTCTGTAGCCCTGTGTCCATCTCCAGTGCACACCTTCACATGCACCCTGACCAAACAGGTTTTACTTCAGAGTTGTGAAGTGGCTCCTCCTCTCAGCTGAGGTGCCGCAATGCAAACAGTACTTGCACAGCTTTGCTAGGCTGAACGACTGCTGGAAATTTTTTCATCCGTTTCATAAATTTGAACTATTTCAGGTTTTAAATTAGGTACTTTATGGCATCGTTAACGTGGCAGAAGCTGTTACTGGCCTCCTGTCACTCTGATCTGTGCTGGGTCTGCGAAGTATTAGGAAACCAAATTAGCTGGGTTGCAGCATGTGTGTTTTGAGTTGTATGTGGAATGCAAACGTGCACTGGTGTGGGTGTGAACCAAGTTAATTTTGTGACTTCTGGATTTTGTGGTCCTGCTCTTTAGAAGTAGCTAAGGAATTACTCTGTAAGTGCCAGGAATTACAATGAATAGTTTCCCCTGTTTAATCTTACATAATGTAAGCTGTGTGGGTTATATTTTGTAATGTATGCCTGGAGAAAAATCTAGAATAAATTTCATGCTTATTTCATGAATTGTTTTTCCCTCATGCTGTCATCTAAACGTGACATTACCAGATAAAAATCATTTGCTATACTGAAATTAAGCCATTCTTAGCACCAAAAAGGAGGGAAACTTGTATTTCCTTAGTGGCTCTCCATCTGTCTGGGAAAACTCTGCAAGTTCACTCCCAGCATCTCCCCTTTTTCCTTCTATGCCTTTCCCACCCAAGTGTAGATAGTCCTGACCAATAACAGTGCTGACGCAGATACCCTCCTTTCCTGTGCTGATTATACCTTTGACTCCTAAGTCTAGAGTTTCATGCCAATTTGCAATTAGGGTTTTGTTTTCCATGCCATATTTACCAAAGTCTGTCAGAACAGTAGTTGTGTTGTAGAACTTACTGGGAGAGTTCTGTATATATGTAGCAAGTAGCTCTGAATATGTTAAACAATCCCTGGAGAGAACTTCCTAGACATGTTTTACCTCTTTATATGAAGCTTGAGGTGCAGCATATTTGGGGGAGGGAAGGAAAAGAACAGGAGTCTTTCATTTTAACTTTTCTGTATCAAATGCCTATTGCACTAATGCTTCCCTGGAGTGCAGCCTAGTTAAACTTCAAAATTAGGGCAAGAAATAAAAAAAAGAATGGTAAAATGAGAGATGAAATTCTCACTTGTGTTATCTCTAGAAAGGAACTAACAGCGGCTGCAATGGTATAAATTAAGCATCTCAATCTTTACAGTATGCTGTGAGTACCCCATGCAGCCTATCAGCAGGTACTCTGCTGGGTAAAGCTTCTTCCTCTGACTTAATCTGAGAGGCATGTGTTGAAAGACATCCTTTTGGGCACTCAGAATGGTAATGCATTAGCTTCACTGGCACATCTTTACATGTTTGTGTTTTCTTCTCTCTTCCTCCACCACTGTAAGAAAAAAAAAAAAGGGATTTCATCCTCTCCGAGATAGATGTTCCCTGTCACCTGGAGCTGTTACTAGGCTTTTGCACAGCAAACTTTGTCTATAAGGAAGACAGTTTTATGAAGGTGATAGATTTGAGCTGTTTATTTGCAAATATTTTCCAGTTTATTGTTCCTTTATATAGTAGTGCCAAGCATATTGTTTTGCAAACTAGAAAGAGGAAAACTCTTCCTCCTGAGTCTGCCACTGTGATGTTTTTTTATTCTGGAATGAACTATCTAAGAAACATACCATATAGGGACTGCTTCATCTGTCACTGAAATAAGGTGCTATATAATGTTAAACAACACCTTAGTACAGAAAGCAAAGAACCTTTTCAGTTGAAAGCAGGGGAAACTTTAAGCAGAATGCAGTAATCTTGGAACTTGCCTGAGATTCAGAATAATAACTTTTAAAAACAAAAATTGTTTTTACAACAGTAGTAAGTTTTCAGGGGTACTATAAACTAAGGTCTGAATCAGACCTTACTCTCTGACTCTGTGGCAATTCATTGACTCAGAATCTACTTGCCACAAACTCGCCTGGAACAGATGCTCAGGAAACAAGTGCCCTGCCAGTGTGTGTTTTGCAGAGGACTTCTGTCACTTGAGGTGGGCTGACTTAGGAGGACTGACTGAAATGCATGTGATAAAAATAAACTCCCTCTGCTATTTCACATCACTTCTCCATGTAGAGTGGTCTCCATGAGTGTGACCGTCCCATCCTTTCTTAATAGTTCTCGGGTACTTGCTCAATGCTGGTAGAGTTGAACATGTCCTGCTGAGCTGCTGCTATTGCTGCTTCCTTCAACACATTCATTTTCTTCAGCTGTTGTCCATATACACTTCTTGATGAACCTGGCTTAACTTAATGTTTCATGGGATTTCAGAACAATAGATGTGCCTACACACATGCCAGAAATACAGTGCCTTTGAGATCGTGATTTCTCTGTTTGGTACGTACAGCAGCATTCACTTTCCTTTTTCTTTTTTCTTTATTTTTTTAAGTAAAGTGATACTTGATGAACCCTTGGTTCTTTTCATTTTGTGCATCCTTTCCAAAATGCCATAATATAAATTCTTTGCAGTTCATGGTGGGCCTTTACTGATAGTTGGAGGTATTTTGCTGTTCTTGCTGCCATTGATTGTTTGTTTCTCATGTTATGGATTAGGTGAGAATATCAGGTACCTTTTTTTTCTCTCTACCTATTGCAGAACCTGCCCTCCCGCCCCAGCATTGATGAAGCCAAAGGTGGTGGTTGCAGGATAGACACTGACTTATTGCTGCTACTAGAGCTTTCAGTAAAGCAGCAAACATAGGCACCTTGTCACTTACAAATGTACTGCTTTTAAGCTCAATCTTTTATGCACAAAATTTCTGCTGTGTGTGTGGCCACTGTTGATAAGGCTTCTATCACAACACTGTGTGGTCAGGAAGACTGACTTCTTCTGTTATTATCTCAAGAGTGGAGCTGAAAGTACACCCTTGAAATCTTTTATTTCCCCCTTCACTATGACCACCTCCAAAAACTGCTTTTTGAGACAGAGATAACTTTGCCTTCAGGCTGTCTTCTGTCAAAAATCCATGCCTTTACTGTCTATACAGAGCAGAACTGCTCTTGCCATCTTTGCTGCTGGATGGCAAAATGGAGAGCAAATGTAATCTCAGTATAAATACTGCTTAGAGGCAAGGTCAAAGATAAAATGTTTTCATTGTTGATTTTGAGTGGTTCCAGAGACCTGCGGATGCACTGGAGGTAACTGGAAAGGGTACTTGGCCAGGGCACACTAAAGTCAAACAAAAGGGCTAATTAGCTAGCAAAATTGAAACGTATGTCAGGGAGAGACACACAACAAACTTCAGTTTAATTTAAAACAGAATTTTGCATTCTGATGTTATGAGGCCTCATTTCTATACGTATAAATGCTGAATTGTACCTTAATCAAAATAATGGTTATGATTCCCCCCACCCCCTACCCCCCCCTTGTTTGCTTGTCTGGGTTGATATGACTTGCTTTGCCAAACCTCTGGGTACTAGCATACATCCCTGTGGTGGCTGCTTGACACTTAATTTTTATGGAACTGTAAAAGGGGCAAATAAATATGTAATTGTTAACTGCTGCTTATAACATCATTATAAATACAAGGCATTATTCATAAAATTTATAAATACCATTCCTTGGCTTCGTAGTTGGGTTCAACGAAGAAAACTTTCCATCAGTGTACTATAAGCACATATAGTCATGTGTAAGTGGTGGGAAATGGGGCTCCCCTCTTCCTAGTATACTGTTTTGTGCCCTTACTCTGTGCCAGTGGTGATGTTACTGTTTTGCTGACATGTCTGTAGGACCAATACAAGTCATAAAGCTGTTGGTAGGTCCATTCACATATATTTCTGTTAATATTTTAGTGATTATTTCAATACACGACTCTGTGATCTTTCAAGCCTGGCTCGTGGGTAAGGAATATATTAGAAGCAGTTTACCTCTTGAAGCACACTTGTGCTAAGGTTGGATCCAACAGTCGTTACACGCAGAGGATGTTGAGGAAGCAAGTGAAAAAGAAGCTACTGATGGATGTAAATAGGCAGGATATCGGATGGCTGTAAGACACACCCTTGAGGAAGTGCAGATATGCATCCTTCAGAATATGTATACATAGAGATCAGACCAGTAGCTGTATTCAAATAAATACATTGCTTTTAGATTGAGTACTGCTCTTTCTGGATGCAGCAGCTTTCAAGTAAACCCATTTGTGTCTGCACGTGTGCTCTAAATCTTGTAGAAGTGTGAGAATCCATGCTGCACATGTATTTTAAATTACTTATGTTGATGCCATATAAATAAAGTTTGTGTTTTGGTTTTATTATTTTGGAGCATTTAAAATTGACTGTAACATTGTAAACTGTAGTATGCAGTAGATCCAAAAAGGGGATACTGCTTGAATGGAAGAAAACTGATAGGTGGAGGAAAGACTGGAAAGGGTGCTGTGGAAGAGGTATGGTTGAGGAAAGGGAAAGCACCGGTTTGATGCAGAAGCTTAACAGAATGGAGAAGTGGGTCATTCATCTGGGTTAAAGTAAAAAGAAATCAGGTTTAAAAATTTTATTTCCATTATCTGTCAGTTTTAACAGCAGGGCATCAGTTCCCAACCTGTGTGAGATCACTGAAGCTCCATCTCTGAAGAGCAATGTTTAGCTGTCAGAGTCACGGAGCGGCCAGCTTTCCAAATACAACTGTAACACCACAGATGTGTATTTATTTTGGTTTGACCCCTGGATTTTTCTTTAATTTACTTTGGATAGACAGACTTTTAATAAAACTTAAGCTGCTTTATATCACAGGCTTGTTGTTTTTAGGGTGTTTTTTTAACAAACAAAATTCTCTCTGTGCAGATTTCACTGGTGAACCAAGCAAGGGCAACTGCCCTCTTGGCAGGTGTCCTTCCTCCCTTTGGCAGGTGTTCTTCCTCCCTTTGGCAGGACTGTTGCTTTCTAATGTTACTGTGACAAGTTGCTGTTACTTGGGGAAAAGATTAGGCAAGCATCAGATTTTTCAAGGGTTGGATAATCTGTATGAAGTGGTGGGCTGCAGAGTGGAAAGCTGACCTGTGTTCAGCTGCAGGCTTCCTGTGTGCTGTCAGTGAAGTCATTAAAACTCCATTTTAACTGGATTGCTTGGAGAGTGGGAATAAAAATACCTCCTGCTTCACAAGGGCGTAGAGGCCTAACTTGGACGTGCGACTAAAAGACGGTGCCATGACCGACAAACGCTGCTGCCTGGGTAGGTGCTTTGGGAAGGAGTAGCAGCATGTTATTCTTCCAAGTTGCATCATGTGGCTGCAGTTTCTTGGGTTTGTGCAAACAGCAGCCACAACCCCACCCGCTTTGACTGAGTGATGTTGGGTTGGTGACAGCAGGAATGGCATGATTTGTGCTAGGTTTGATTCAAAAAGTCTGTTGGCCTTCTGTTTACAGGGGAAGATTCCCATTTAGTAAACAAACTGGAGTGCTTGGCTATACCTGTCTGGGGAACTGCCCCTTCTGACTGCAGCTGGTGTTGCCAGTGTATGTAAAATGGCAAAACCACCATTTTCTCCAAGATGTCACAGGTCGGGTTTTAGTGTGCCAGGATAAGTGATGTCCTCAGGGCTTTGTGTTCTAGGTCATGTTATGCCACATTCATCACATTTTTTTGTTATGATTTGGCTCTAAATGCTACATAACCAAGCTGTGGGCACAGCTGCCTGTCCACAGGGTGTGCGTGGAGTGGTGGTTATGTGGTGTGGCTAAGGAGCTGAACGTACAGTGCCTTTCTAAGGTCTTTTAGGAAAACTCATGGCAAAGTGGTTTCTCCATGTAAAACTGCTGGTGTGTCACAACAGACCTTATGTTTGGGGATGCTGCTTAATCACTGGTCCTCTGACGACCATTGCCCAAGTGCCTGCTCTTAAGTCTGGTTGTAACGGCAAGGTGGCTCTTGCTGTTTGTGGTTTTACTCTTCTTCACAACCCTCTGATAAAGGTTTTGTTGTCATTGCTGTTCTGACATTCACTGTGTAAAACTGTGTTTCTGGCAGAACTTATCTAGCTCTGCTCTTGGGCTAGCGTGTTTGTCACTGAGTTCTGAGAGAGCAGTGCAAAGCCTTGCTCACGAAAGGCATCCTTATTCCCATTTCTCACCCGGAGCCCAGCATGGCCCCGTTACGGATGGGGCCTGTAGTACTGCAGACAGCAGCAGCAGTGTGTTTGCCCTGTCTTGTGCAGCATCACCATCCTAGCATGTCTACCTTGTCCTCTTTACTTTTTGGCTGCCAGAAGAAGCAGCAGGGGATTTTATTATTGATGGTGGTGCTTTGTTGGATAGCGCCGCTTTGGTGGACCCTCTTGGGCCGGGGCTGGGCTGCTTCCTTCCTCCTGCCCCAATCGCCCGCAGACGCGCTACAGCCCCCGGCTGCTGGCACCGTTTTTCTGAAATGTACCGTAAAGCCCTGCCCGGCGCTGGGACCCAAGGGAGGAGGGGATTGTGTGATCGGGCCGCGGCCTCCTCCGGCCTCAACTAGCCCATTCCGGGGCAGCGCGGGGGCGGG